>JAKZAP010000004.1:15997461-16193523 GCA_023053575.1 Branchinecta lynchi
CTCGGGCTCGTCAAAAGGACCATCACTTCTAGGAAGCTTCTTCTTCAAAACTTCAAAATTGGCTTTGGGTCTGGCTGGGTGCCAATCCCTTTCCACCTTTCTGTTTTTCTTCTCCTCTTATCACTGTTGAACGTCGTGCGATAGAACGATTTATCATCTGGTGCTATATCGTCGCTTCTTTTCGTATCGGGAGTGGGGGGGGGCTTCGGCGATTTGTTGCAAGTTGCAAGGTAGTTTTAACTTTCGGCAGATTGCTGAAAGTCTTTGGTTTTCCACGGCGTTTGACGAGCAGTCGAAGAGGATGTGCTGGGCTGTTTCTTCTTTTTGGTGTCATCGCCTGCAGTTGGGGGTGTGGGTTAATCCCCACTCGAACAGTGTTTTGTTTAGCAGGATGGTTGAAGCCTTTAGGCGGTAGTACAGGGATGACTCTTCGCGTGTTTTAAATGGCGACTTTAGAAGTTTCATCTTGTTTGGCGGGGCTCTTTGCCTGAGGACATCTCGAAACGTTTTGAGGGCTAAGGGTGTTGACGTCTGGGAACTGGCGACTGAGCCAGCCAGCTTGTCTGCTACCTCGTTTCCCTTTATTCCTTTATGGCTAGGGATATGGTGAAAGACGCACTCGATGTTCGATTCTCGGAGGCTTGAGATGATAGTTCTAGTCGTCCTTATGTCTGAGTCTTCGCTGGCATTGTGGATGTTTTCGATAAGGTGGAGTGCTGATTTTGAGTCGGTCAGAACGATGGCTTTCCTTGAGACGGGGGGTTTCTTTAGGATGACTTCAAGGGCCTTGTTGATGGCTGCTAGTTCGGCTGTGAGGATTGAGCAACCGTTGCTTAGCTTTATGGTGATTTTCATGTTGAATTGGGGTATGAATGCAGCGGCCCCTGCCTGTTTCTCCGTGACGGACCCATCAGTGTAAAGCCGGAGGTGGGTTGGATATGTATCGAGCATCCGACTGTAGAAAATCTGTTGAATCTCTGCTTCACCATAGCCTTCTTTTTTGAACGGGATGAGTTGCAGTCTCACTTCAGGTGGGAGCATTTCCCAGGGCGGGGTGTCGGGAAACGGTGAGGTGGTGGAGTTTGTGAGCTGCCAGTGGGGGACGAGTTGAACGAAGGAGTTGAAGCATGTGTTTTTCACCAGGGGTGGTGATCTGAGGTATCTGGCCATGGTGTTTCTGAACACAAAATGCTTGCTTCCGTAGAACTGTATCTTTGTAAAGTAGGTGACAAGCTGGTGGTCTGCTCTCTCCTTGATTGAGCAGAGCCCGGCTAGCTGGCGAAGTTTGACGACTGGCGTATTCTTTGGAACTCCTAGGCTGATTCTGATGGCTGTATTTTGGATCGTCTCCATGATTTGGATGTTGTGGCAGGACCCCCGTGAGATCAGGAACAGACCATATTCCAGTTTTGTTCGGATGTATTGTTTGTAGAATGAGATGAGGGTGGAAGCGGAGTTTCCCCATTTCGATCCTGCGAGTCTCTTAAGCAATAGCGTTCTCTTCATGCATGCTCTCTTCATATTGTTTGTATGGTTTGTCCATGACCAATTGCTGTCGATGGTCATTCCCAGCAAGCGTGTTTGGTTGGTGTATTCCACGGGGTCTTGACCAAGGATGAGCTTTGGTTGGCTGATGTTTCTCCTCCTGTGGAACAGAATTGCATTTGTCTTGGTGGTTGATAAGGGTAGGTGGTGTGCTTCAGAGAACTTGTGGACGTAGTCGAGAATCATCTGTACTGTTTTTGCCACTTCTGTTGGGTCCTTTCCCCAGGCCCAGGATAACAGGTCATCTGCGAACATTGCAGACAAAGCATCATTTCCGGGTGGCTGGAATTCACTGGTGTACAGAATGAATAGGAGTGGGCTCAAGATAGCTCCCTGCGGCAGTCCATTCCATATTTGCTTCTCTTGTGATCTGATTCCGTTTATCTCAACAGTGAATGACCGATTCTGCAGATAGTTATCCAGGAATGCAATAATCTCTTCGGGGAAGTCCATGTTTCTGAGGATTTCCAGTAGCTTTTTTCTGTATACATGGTCGAAAGCGCCTTTGAAGTCCAGAAGAACTGCGATTGCAATGTTGCCTGCCTTGAGTGCAGATTTTATAGTTTCCTCAAGGCAAACTAGGTTGTCCATCGCACCATGTTTTTTCCGAAATCCTGTCTGAAAGTCCGGGATGAGGTTATTTTTTTCAACAAACCATTCCAGCCTTTTGTGGACCATCCTATCCATTATTTTTCCAAGAGTTGGCAGTATCGAGATTGGTCTGTAGGAGGATGGATCGCTGAGTGGTTTCTCTGGTTTGGGGATTGGTTTAACTATGGCTATTTTCCATATCCTTGGCGATACCTGGGCCTTCCATGCTGAGTTGTAAGTTTTGAGGAGATTGGCTTTCAATGTTTGGCCGGTATTGCTGAGCCATTTGATGTCGATTTCGTCGATGCCTGGGGTGGCGTCCTGGTTTGAGTCCTGTATAGCGTCTTCCATTTCTGTCTGCGTGAAAGGAGCGAGAAGGGCTGCTTTATACCTCGATCTTTTTGGCAACTTGCAGGATGGTGGGCGCGTCCTTTGGTGGTCCGGTATTTCACCTTGGTACATGTTGGCAAAGTAGTCCGCTTTTTAATGGTCGTCGCTGATCACGCTGTAGCCAACTTGTATGTCGTGTTTCATGTCGTCCACTTTCGTTGAGGATCCTGACATTTTAGAGATGAAACGATGGATCTTCGCTGATGGGGTGTTTTGGTCGATGTTCGCCGAGAATGCCGTCCAGGCCGATTTCTTTGCTTTCAGGCAGGTTTTTTTGACGTTAGCCTCAGCTCTCCTGAGGTCTACTGCTGTAAGAGGGTTAGGACTCCTTTGAAATTCTTTCTTCGCTAGCTTTTTTTTGGCGATTGCTTGACTGCAATCTGCAGTCCACCAACTCTTGGCTTGCTTTGTCGGGACAGGTGGCTGGTTTGACGACTTCGGGATAGCTTCTGCTGCTGCCTGAAGAATTATGCTGGAAATGACTTTCGCTTTTTCATCTGGGTCGCAGTTCGAATTAATCGCAGAGTAGTCAGCTCTGTCGAGGGTGTCCCGGAATACTTTCCAGTCTGCTCTCTAGTTGCAGAACCGGAACGATGGGGGAATTTTCTCTGTCTGGATATTGGATATTCTTGTTAGGATTGCAGAGTGGTCAGTTTGCAGATCTGGAACTATCGATATGGAAGACTTGTCTATCCATATAGCTGGGCCAATCTGGAGGTCGATCGTTGACGATTTTCTGGTTTTGATGTCGAAATGGGTTGGAAGATTATAAGGTGTGAAGATTGCCATCGCCCCCGAATTCATAATCATCTTTTCGATATCTTTACCGCCTCTGTTTGATCGGTCCACATCTTCCCATAATGGACTGTGGGCATTGAAGTCTCCGAAAAAGAGTGTCTTTCCTTCTACTTCCTCTTCTAGTTGCTTAGCTATCTCGCTGTCTCCTCTTGGGTTGTAGACGGAGCATATTTTGACTTTATCGCCACTCGCTAGCTCCAGGTTCACACCGATTATGTCGATTTCTCTCGGATGGTCCTTTGGTTTCAGAGGTTTATGGTTTACTGAGTTTTTTACCAGTATTGCAACTTCACCTCCTTTCCTTCCCGATGACCGGTCCTTTCTGTAGATCGTGTAACCTGGGAGACGAACCACTTTCATGCGGTTAAGGTTTGTTTCTTGCAGGCATATTATGTCTATTTGTTGTTTGCTTAAATAACTTTGAAGTTCGTTTTGTTTATGCCTGCAGCCAGGCCTGCTCCAGGAAACCATATTCCACTGTAGAATTTTGATGTCAAATTGGTATTTTGGTCTGTTCAGGGGTGGGTTTCACGTAGTCATTGTTGTTTTGTTGGGGTGTTATCTGGTGTGGCAAGTGTGTCCATTTCTAACGAGCTGCTACTGTTTGCCCTTGTCAGTCGACTAGATGCTGCTTGGCTTGTTTGTTGGGGGCTAGTGGTAGCTGGTGGACTGATGCTGGTTCCAACTGCTGCGCTAGCTGACTTTGGTGTTGTTTGTGAAATTCGGTTGCACGGTGGCATGACTATTGTCGTCATGAGTGATTTCAGCTCTGCATCTGCTTCCTTCCAGATCTGCTGACCAAACAGGCTCGTGATCGTTTTTCTTGCCAGTATGTTTTTCACTTGGTCGCTGTGGCCTCCACTGTTGATTAGGTGCATGACCACGAGGTACTTGGAGATCTTCTCAAAATCTGTTTCCTTTCTGTTTCCTGTTGTATTTTGTTGCATGGCCTGATGCGGAGTATTTTGAGGCTTCCAGGGGTTGGGAGGTGGGTTTGATGTCTGCTGTCTCCTTTGGTGTGGCGAGTAGTGTTGTTGGTTTTGGTATTTGGCTGGGGCCACTGCTGCGGCATAGGACCCTGATGGAGCACTCGGCTGGTGAACTGGCATCGACTGGTTGTTGGACTGGCTGTTGGTTGCTGATGGCGTTGTTGCTGGGGACGGCTGCTGACCGTTTAGGTGCTGTTTGCCTTGTTGGGTTGGTTGTCTGGTTTGCTTTTGTTGGACGGTGTCTATCTTAGATTTTACCATTCCAAAAGGGATATCCATTTCCGTCGCTATTCTGAGTATTTCTACTCTTCTTTGGTGAGCTGGGCACTTGCTTTTTTGGGTGGCAGCATGGCCTTTCTGTCTGCAATTCCTGCAGAATAGTTCATCTGCTACACACTCTTCAATGCTGTGACCTTTCCTGCTGCATCTTGTGCATGTCGTCTCTTGTTGTAGGCATTTCCCGCTCGAGTGACCATGGGCGAGGCATTTTGAGCACTGGAGTGGCTTTGGCTTGTATGGTTTTACCTTCAGGCTTTCACCATAAAGGTAGACGAACTCTGGAATCTCTTCTTGGGACATCACTAGGACTGATCCGCTATCTTTGTAGGTTCCATCCTTCTGTCGAACTCGCAGGCGCTTTGCTGACATCACTGTCACTGGCTCGCTTCCTGATGTTAGCAGCTCCTGCTTTAGCTCCTCCATTTCCACTGACAGGTGGACTCCGTAGACGACAAATCGTTGCGTTCTTGTTCTGTCAACTTTTGACAGAGATATCTCCTTTCCCAAGATTGTGATGGGGGACCGGATCTGGAGTAGGGTGGAGGCTGGGAGCTCTTCATAGTAGTAGACGTCCACTTCTCCTGAAACAAGGAGGTTTACTTCAAAATTGCATTTTGACATTTTAAACACTCCTGCTCTAACTTTTTGCATATCTGCTGATGTGAACGATGATCCATCCTTTGCAGTAATTCTTACCACTGTGAAGTCTTGTGGTTGGTTTTGCGCAATGTTTCCAGCTGGTGGACTTCTGTTTTCTGCTTCCAGTCTCCGCTTTCCAGGAGTGTTTTCGATTGTAGATGGTTGTTTTTCTTTCGAAATCATTCGTTTTGTCCAAAGTGTTGTAAATACACTTGGGGATGAATGTGGTATTTTGGGTAGTGGGGTGATTCCTCTAGTTAAATCCATGGAGTAAGACTAGGAAATGGTCACTCACCAGGTGTGCCCCCCTGGCTTCAAGGGGAGCACGTTGTTGAAGATTCTGGCAAAATCCGATTGGCAGACTGGTCTTGGGGCTTCTGAACAGTTTTGCTAATTGGCTATGCTTTTCTACCTCAGTAGAATGCTTTTGGACGAAACTTTGAAAATCCACGTTCTGTGCTAATTTCAAATTTTCCGCCGCTCTGAGATCATTGTGATCATTAAGAAGCTTTATACTGCGCTTGTGAGACCCCACCTTGAGTACGGCATGATTGTTGCATCACCCCACCACAAAATGGATGCCAAAGCCCTAGAGGGAGTGCAAAGACGAGCCACTAAGATGTCACCACAATCAAAAGCCCTAGAATACCACGAACGGTTGAGGGTACTGAAGCTTCCCAGCCTCTCGTATTGACGTAAACGCGGCAACGTCCTGATGGTAAAAAAGCTGTTAGACTCCGACATTATTCCTGGGGTATTTGAGAGCTCCCAGTCAAAGTCGACGAGAGGCCATTCCAAGAAGCTCCAACTGACCAGCTGTAAACGACGCGAGCGGCACAGTTTTTTCTCTATACGGAGTGTTCCACTCTGGAACAGCCTTCCCGAAAAAACTATCAACGCTGCTACCCTGGATGGCTTCAAAAAAGGCGTGGACGAGGACTGGCGAAATGCTGAATGTCGGCTGCACTGGGATTCCAGTGAGCCGATGTGACAACAACATCTACCAACCAATCAATGCCGGCTACACTGGAGTGCCAGTGAGCCGATGTTACAACAACGATCTGACAATCAAGCCGCCAACCAGCGAGAGACTCTACAGGAGGTTAACACCACCTTATCTCGCTGGAAGTGCGATTACAAGTCTCTCTCCCGCGATAGACATCAAGTTCACCACCGGATAAAAAAAAACTCCTCATCCCTGAAGATGATTGTAGCATAACAGCCGCTTATTACTTAGAAGCCCCTTGCATGTCTTACAATTGGGAACCAAATTGTTCTTACTATCGAATACACCGGAAACAGATAACAGGTGCACCAAGTAGCAAAAGCTGCAAACCCCTCATTGCCCAAGATGATTATGAGCCGACAGTTGACTATTGCATACATGTCCCCTACATGTCTCACAGCTGATATCGCCTATTTTTGGTTTCAGTGCGTACGTTACTACTGAAGTTGTCAACCCCTTTAAACTTTCAAACTGGTTTGTTTCTTCGCTGACGCTTAATGCTGAAGTTGTCAACTTATCGAAGCTTTTTAAACGGGATGTTGTAAAAAAATTAATCATATGATCAAAAGGTATTCTTCAGCGTTGTAAAAACAACAACAAAATAATATAAGAAGAAGGGACTAAATTAACTTTGCAGTCAGTTGAACTTTATCCTTTTCAATCGTAGACATAGTGACGGATGAAAAACTGGAACAATATCTTATATAATCTAGTTGGCATTAGAAAGCTATCCGTAACTTCTCAGGATTAAAATACCATAGATGACACTATTAATTATTATCAAACTACCTCATTGCTTTACATTTTCGTTTCTATCCGCTGTGTAAACAGTTAATCCTAGGTTACATTGATAGACCATCGACACAAACTTTCTTACTGTCAGATTTATAGAAATCGAATACAATGTGCACCCAATTGCAAAAATTCCTAGCCACTCGTGAACCGATTCCTACTTACAAGTCCCTCTCCCGTGATATACATAACCCTTAACCGAAAACAAATAATAGGTACACCAGCTAGCAAAAGTTGCAAACCCATCATCGCAGAAGATGATTGTAGCATAACAGCCGATTATTACTTACAAGTCCCTTGCATATCTTACCATTGGGAACCAAATTGTTCTTACCATCGAATACACCGGAAACAAATAACAGGTACACCAACTAGCAAAAGCGGCAAACCCCTCATTACCAAAGATGATTATGAGCCAACAGTCGACTGTTGCTTAAAAGTCCCCTACATGTCTCATAACAGGTATCGCCTATTTTTGTTTTCAGTGTACCTTACTACTGAAGTTGTCAACCCCTTTGAAATTTTCAAACTGGTGTATCTCATGAAGGAATTTTTGTACCAAAAAATGGATGACATATACTTTGATCAGCCCATCAATGGCTATCTATTGGCCATATTCCTGTTCAGCACTTCCAAGCGGACTAGTTTCTGTTAATCCCCCCATGCCTCACGGTCATCACTTGGATCAGACATCATCAGACATGGTAAAATAGATCCACAGGTTAGTAAGTGGAAAACCTGTCATCTGTGTCCCAGGTTAACGGAGGTTTTACATATGTTATAGCAGCAGACAGGGAAAGTGACCCACTACCCTATCGATTCGACGTTTTACTATGTCTATACACAAGTGTTGGCAAGTGTTGGTTTCTGCTGCTGAAACATATGCAAAACCTCCATTACCTGGGACACAGATGAGAGGTTTTCCACCTACTAACCTGTGGATCTATTTTACCATGTCTGATCCAAGTGATAACCGTGAGGCATGGGGGGATTAACAGAAATTAGTCCGCTTGGAAGCGCTGAACAGGAATATGGCCAATTGCCGTCGACAAAAAAATTCTACCTGTCTTAGTTCAAAAGTTGACTTTTTTGCCGTAGGCCAACTTTCTAACGTCACGACTTAGAAAGGAGCAAAGGATAAGCTCTAGTTTCTTTAGCAATGAGAGAACTTTTAAAGTTTAAGGGGCACATCTGATACCGCTACTCTACCGCAAACCCAAGTGCAAAAAAAAAAATTTATAAACTCAGCTGGAATCGTCGCAGACATGTACAGAAACAATAGATGGCAGCACTTTCGGACCCGTGGGAAAAAAACACTTTTTTGTCTCTGTAGATTTTTCTATTTATCACTCAAAGAAGATATGTTGGCTGTGGGGCCGGGTAACTGCCGCATATATTTAACACTTATAGATTTTAGTCCATCTTCAATTTGAAACTGGTGCCTGCCTGCTAGCGTGCTAGAACGGAGCTTTCCACTCGAAAGCAGAAACATGGTTTGATGAAACGAAAGGTTCGCTACACAACTTGAGATGGTCCTCTCCGACATAGGCTATACAACTCCACTTCACTTCGCAAACCGTAGGCTCTGGCTCGAGGACAAGCAAAAACCATCCTTATTGGCCCCAGGCAAGAGTTCTACGGAGCTTTCCAAAATGTAATGTCATATTCATCAATCCGGCCTAAGGTCCACACTTTCCGTAAAAACCGCACAGGTTAGACCCTTCCCAGTTACCAGGAATAAAATGAAATCGGAGTCATAGGAAAAAAAAAACGAGGACAAAACCAATGTGTTGCTCTCGCAACACAAAAATACTTTCAGGCAAAATATATATTTTCATGATCCCCACTTGCTGATTTCACTTGAGTTAGTGCCCCAACCAGGGGCGTCACGACTGGGGGGGACGCCCCCCCCCCCCCAAACCTGTCGGCAATTCGGTTATTTTTGAAAACAGTCGTTTTTCTGAAGAAAAAGTCGGTAAAAATTACGAGCCAGTCGGTAAATGACTCGTCCCCCCCCCCAACATTTTTTTTTTGGCTAGTAACGCCTCTGGCCTCAACGTCTCATCTTGCCATATATTTTTTTCATAGCTAGGTGCAGAATAAAGCACTCCAGGCAGAACCTTGAGAGGAATAAATATTTCCAGCGGCTTCTGCCGAGAAAGGTCTGCCAGGCTTTCACCTGCAAAGTTACTGCCAGCACTGAGAGACGAGTGCTTCGACCATTTTCTAATTGTGAACATGCATGGGGGGAGTCTCCCCCCCCCCCTCTTACTTACAGCATCTCCGGAACAATTCCAGTAGACTAAGACGAATAACTAGTCTAGTACTCTTGTCATTTGCCTATCTCGGATATCTCATACTGCTATTTGCTATTTGTGTAACATTTCCATTGAAGAATTCCGTTCAAAAAAAAATGATACATAACTGAATAGGATACATTAAAAATAAATATTCTTTGAGCCCAAGCTGACTTTGAAACATTTATTCAAACAATGTTTACACGGATACGTCAGCTCTGATTTTTCATCAGCGATATTTCGGCCCTTCTTGGCAAGGGTCCTCGTCAGGCTGTCAATCTTCTTGTTCAACTTCGGGGAAGGAAACAAACCTGTAACCTTACACAAACCTGTAACGGTTACAGGTTTGTTTCCTTCCCCGAAGTTGAACAAGAAGATTGACAGCCTGACGAGGACCCTTGCCAAGAAGGGCCGAAATATCGCTGATGAAAAATCAGAACTGACGTATCCGTGTAAACATTGTTTGAATATACATTAAAAATGTGCAAGAAAATAAGAAGCGAATCAAAGAAAACCGTTGTGACTGTTGCTAAATATGTTCCTTTAACCCTTGGTCTTGCACTCTTTCAGCTGGTAGCAATGGGCAAGAACTTCGGGATGCTACTGGGTGCTGTAGCTGTTCCGTTTCTGATTTCACAAATAGTGTTTGCTTGCAATGAAGCAGTTTGTGGAAGCATTGTAAGTAAATGCATGTTGACACAGGCATGCAATTGTGAGTTAAGCAACTGCACCTGCTGCAAGGATTGTTTTCACTGCCTCAGTTACCTGTATAGTGAATGTTGCTCATGTGTTGGTATGTATTGTTTTGCTTTTATAATTTTTTGCTTTGTTTGTGTCCTCCCTGCTTCGTGGCTTCTGTTCAAGTCTGGCTTAAAGGACCTGGCTTACCTATAATACTAACGCAACCTACTTCCATAATCACTCCATATATTTCTAAACCCGGAGACCCCAATTCCGTACGGTACATTCTAACCCCTCTAACAAGACTTCGCTCATTTTCTCACTTGCCGTGTTTTGCCACCTTCGGTGTGTATCACGCCGTCGACGGTTGTCTGCGAGAAGTATTCCCATGAGAAACAAGACCAAAGGTTTCGATGGGATCCCAAAAATTCAATATCTGATCCAGACAACTGGGTCTTGTCTTAGCCAGATCCAGTCTTCGCCAGACTCCTTGAACATTTTTACAATTAAAATTCAGAAACAGATTAAGGCCAAATAGCTAATCACCTGAGAAAACCAAGTTCAGATTTGGATTCAGCATGTGTGTTTATCCCTATAAGTCATATCTGTTTTGACGAAAACTTCCTGCCACTTCTGCCAATTTCCCGGTTCCGGCCGAACTCCAGAACTACTTGTCCGGCGAAAAAAGAAAGCTCAAAGACGAAATCAGGGTATCTTCTTTGCCCAGTAATGAACATCTAATCAACTTCAAATAGAAATTTAGCTTATAACAAATTTTCCGATTCCAGCCGGATTCCGGTCGAACTATATGTCCGGGTAAAATAGGATTGTCACACAGGGACTCAGCACCTCTTCTTACCCCTAAATCGCTTACCTAATCAACTAGAAATAAAACTTTGACTTCCAACGGTTTTCCGGTTTTGGCCGGATTCCGGACGAACTACATGTCCGGGTAGAAACTTGTTTTCACATAAGTGTTCAGCATGTCTTCTTGCCCTAAATCAAACATCTAATCAACTCCAAACAAAACTTTTAATTTTGACAAACTTTCCGGTTTGGGCCGGATTCCGGTCGAAATACTTGTCCGTCGAGAAAATAGTTTTCACCATCGTCTTCAGCATGTCTCCCTACCTCTAAATCGAACATTTAATCAACTTCAAATAAAACTTTTACTTTCAACAAACTTTCCGGTTTGGGCCGGATTCCGGGCGAAATAGTTGTCCATCGAGAAAATAGTTTTCACCATCGTCTTCAGCATGTCTTCCTACCCCTAAATCGAACATCTAATCAATTTCAAATAAAACTTTTACTTTCAACAAACTTTCCGGTTCGGGCCGGATTCCGGGCGAAATACTTGTCCGTTGAGAAAATAATTTACACCATCGTCTTCAGCATGTCTTCCTACCCCTAAATCGAACATCTAATCAACTTCAAATAAAACTTGTACTTTCGACAAACTTTCCGGTTTTGGCCGGATTCCGGGCGAACTACATGTCCGACGACAAAATGGTTTTCACCATCGTGTTCAGCATGTCTTCTTACCCCATAATCGACTATCACATTAGCTGTTTCAAAATATTTTGTTTGTCCCTTAATTTGAATCCCCTCCCCCACCCCTAAATGTAGAGCTACAAAGCCCATCTACGAACTTGACTGGTCCGACGACCCAACGAACCCTCACACCAAGTTTCATCAAAATATCTCATTCCCTTCGAGAGTTATCGTGCTTACAGACGGACGGACAGACGGACGGACGGACAGACGGACAACTTTTGCGATGTCATAGGTATCCCTCCACTTACGTTTTGGGATCCCAAAAACAGTTATGTAAATTGCTTCCCTGTTTTCGCTATAAGTCAACGGGTTTCGGACAAGGCTTAAAACAGCCAAAACCGGGTTATTGGTTGAAAGCACAGCCTAGTTTTAAAGTATTCGAATATTTTAAAATACTCTAAGTTGAAGAGTAAATAGTGCGAGGGGTCCATTAATGTTTTCTCAGTTAATTACCCCTGACTCCGTAATTTCCGCCATTAGAAACTACTAACGCCATACTACCGCTTGATTTGTTTCGTAAATTATGCTCGACTCTCTAGGTCATGGTCGGGATTTGATATTGGGAATGTCGGAAGATCCCTTGCTACTCTTCGTCTCTATCTTATATTTTATCCAAGGGGTTGGAGGGGTGTGGACAACAGAAATGTGGGTGATTTTTTTTAACCTGGCGTTAATCTAAGTGCCGCAGGAACTTTGTTTCATTTGCGGAACTCACGCAAAAGCGAGCCATTCCCCTGAAAAAATTTCGTTTATCTAGCGCAAACCCTGCAATCCCCGTCGTCAACCCACATAAATGAATGACACAACTTAAACTTTTACAGAATACCAAGAAAGGTGCCGCAGGCGAAATAGTTTGGACCACTGCCAGTAGAAATTTGTATGGCACTTGCCTTCCGGCCAAGTGCCATATACCGATCACTTTTCCGTCGGTCGGTCGGTCGGTTCGTCCGGTGTTTGCGAGTTAGGGTACTTCCAGATATGCTAGGACGATGAAACTTGGCAGGCATATTAGGGACCCAACCAAACTAACTTGGAAATAGTCACTTGCCCGATCCGACCATCGTGGGGGGAGGTTGCGGAATCCAGAAAATAGGGACATGCGTAACTTTCGAATGGGTGATCGGATCTTAATGAAACTTGATACCTGGGAAGACCTCGTGTCTCAGATGTCTCATCTCAAGTCCGGACCGGATCCGATGAATCTGAGAGGGAGTCGGAGGGGGAGCCGGAAATCGTGTGAAACTCTCGGAGTGGAGCGATCGGGATGAAACTTGGTGTTAAGAACTAGCACAAGCTCTAGATAAATAACTGACAGAACTGAAACGGATTCGGACCCTGTGGGGGGAGTTGGAGGGGGGTTCCAGAATTCCGGCGATCCGTAGTTGATGTACTTCCAGGTGGGCTAGGACGATAAAACTTGGCAGTCATATGAGAGACCCGACCAGATCAACTTGGAAAGAGTCACTCGCCCGATCCGACCGCCTTGGGGGGAGGGGGAGACGGCGGCATCCGAAAATTAGTGGCATGCATAACTTTCGAACGGGTTATCGGATCTTAATGAAACTTGATATCTTGAAAGAACTCATGTCTCAGATGTCCCATTTAAAGTGCGGACCGAATCCAATGAACTCGGGGGGGGGGTGGAGGGGAGAACCGGAAATCTTGTGATACGCATAGAGTGGAGCGATAAGGATGAAACTTGGTGGGACGTACAGGCACAAGTCCTTGGTTCATCAGTGACAGAATTGGATCGGATTCGGGTACCGAGGGGGGGGGCTGTAGGGGGTGTCCGGAATTCCGGCGATCGTGAGTTAAGGTACTCCCTGGAGTGATAGGACGATAAAACTTTGCTGGAGTATTAGAACCTTGACATCGTCACTTCTCCGATCCGACCATTCCTTAAAGAACTCATCTTAACCGCAAAATACAAAAAATACTTTTAAGCGAAATTTACTTTTTCAAGATCGCCATGAGTACATGAACCTTTTTGCCTCAAGGGTTTTGCTTAGAAATTAATTTTTAGCACCCTTAAAGTGCGCATCTTAACCGAAAAGTGAAAATAAACATTTGACCGTCACTTCCATCCTCTGACCCAGCCTTGCAAGTTTGGCGCATCTTAACCGAATACTTCCATCTGACCCAGCCTTCCGGGTTTTGTTTTCCTTCTTGTTTCCTTTTGCATTCTGTCTCCTATTTTTATATTTAAAGTGAAACCATAGGTTGAATTTTCAGCCCCCTTAACTTTTTCTTGTTGGGGTATTTCTTACTACATTTGCTTGCAAGTGCCATATGAGCTTACAGCTTTTGTTTTTTTGGTTATCTAGCTTAAACCCTAGAATCCCAAACGTCAACCGACGTAAATGACACAGGCGAATTTTTTATGTTCGTATTTTTTTCCTCCCAAAATTCAGTTTTACTTTTTTTATCTAGCATAAAGGACAAAGACAAAGGATTCCTTGGAAGTATTCCTATCAGTTTGATTGGAAAGTAAAAGATGAAGTGCGAAACTACTTAAATTTTATTTTGCAGACAAAGTTGGATTTGTAGCAGAATTTGCCGAGTAAACAGGGTCAATAGAACAAGCTTTTGTCAGGAGCTACTTTGTGTACAAGAGCTTGCCAAAAAAGTGTGGGTATGTTTTTGGGATCCCAAAACGTAAATGAAGGGATACTATGACATCGCAAAGGTTGTCCGTCCGTCTGTCAGCACGATAACTCTCGAAGGGAATGAGATATTTTGATAAAACTCGGTCTGAGGATTCTTCGTGTCAAGGGAATAGCGGGTCGGATAGCTGCATATTTAGGGGAGGGGTTTCAGATTAAGGGACGAAACAAATATTTTTTAAAAGCTAATGAGATTGTCCATTAAGGGGTAAGACGACATGCTGAACCCGAATATGAAAATGATTTTCTCGTCGGACAAGTAGAACGCCCAGAATGCGGCCAAAACCGGAAAACTTGTCACAAATAAAAGTTTAATCTGAAGTTGATTAGAGGTTCGATTTCAAAGATAGGGGAACATGCTGAATCCGAATATGAAAAATATTTTCTCGCCAGACAAGTAGATCGCCCGAAATCCGGCCAAAACCGGAAGATTTGTTAAAATCCTCCGGTAAAAGTAAACGTTTTATATGAATTCCATTAGGTATTAGATTTACGGGTAAGAAGACATACTGAATTAGTGTGACAATCGTTTTTTACCTGGACACATAGTTGGCCACGAATCCGGCTGAAATCGGAAAATTTGTTAAAAGTTGAAGTTTCATCTGAAGTTGATTAGAGGATCGACAGAAGGGTAAGGAGATACGCTGAATCCGTTTCTGAACTTCAATATTTTTCAAGTCAAGTAATTCATCCGGAATCCGGCTTTCCGGGAAAAGAACTTATTTTGAACAAAATGTGCTGTCAAATTTCCTCGGAAGTAGGCCTACACTATGCTTACCGAGTTGATTGATTAGAGCTGATTTTTGTGCGGAAAGGCGTTCGCGACAGAAACGTCGGCATAGTCTTGTCGGCGCTTCACGCCAGACGAATACGTAGTTTAGACAAAACGGTGCCGACCTATTTCCTTAGGTGTCTTTCTATTGGTTGGATTAGAAATTTTAATCAAAATTTCGTCCTTATCGTGATAGTAATTCTATTCATTTTGCCTGCCAAGTTGTATATCGAAGCAGAGTACGACAACTAGGGGCGTCCCGAGCCTTTCTTCATGAGAAGGGGGGGGGGGGGGCGAACTTGGTAAAAATTGACCGAATCAGTACCTGAATTTTTACCGGATTTATTATCTTTTGTCTAAAAACACAGCCGAGCTGCCTTCAAGAAGCTACAATGTAAAAAGTTACATAGTATTTACAATATCAAGTTGAAACAGAAAATTTGGCGCGTTTTCACGCCCTTCTACTTCTGTTGTTATGGCACTTGAGCATACTCAAGTGCCATATAGCGATCGTAATTTCTGTCGGTCTGTCGTTCTGTCGCTCTGTCGTTCTGTCGGTCTGTCCAGGTTTTGCTAGTTTGGGCACTTCCACACAAGCTAGGACGATGAAACTTCACAGGCATATCAGGGACCCGACCAGATCAGCTTAAAAATAATCACTTCCCCAATCCAACTTTCCCCGGATCCGGGAGTCCGGAAACTATAAATTAAAACGGGAGCAAAAAGTAAAACGGGAGCGAAACAGAGCGCTGGCCGAACGCGGGATCGAACCAGGAACCTTTGGGTTGACATTCGAGTATTCTACCACTGAGCTATGCGATTATGTATCAAAAAGCGAAATGCGGGTATAGTATTTAAAGACGGTCAGTCCAAGTCAAACAAATCTAGTGAAACGTTTGGCAGGAATATCAGCGAACCGACCAGATTAACTTGGATATAATCATATTCCGGATCCGATCATAGTGGGGGGAGTGGAGGGATGGGAAATCCGGAAACTATTGACATGCATAACTTTGGAAAGGGTAATCAGACATACGTGAAACTTGACCTTTGTGTTGCCAGTCCAGTTTTCTACCACTGAGCCATGCTATGATGTATAAAAAGCGAATGCGAGAATAGATACGGTTTAACGATGGTCAGTCCAAGTCAAACAAATCTAGTGAAACGCTTAGCAGGAATATCAGGGAACCGACCAGATTAACTTGGATATAATCATATTCCGGATACGATCATAGTGGGGGGGGGGGGTGGAGGGATGAGAAATCCGGAAACGACGGTCTGTCCCGGTTTTGCTAGTTTGGGCACTTCCACATAAGCTAGGACGATGAAACTTGGCAGGCGTATAAGGGACCGAACCAGATTAACATGGAAACAGTCACTTCCCCGATCCGGCCATCGTGGGGGGGGGGGGGGGTGCAGCAACAAGAAATCCGGAAACTAGTAACAAGCATAACTTTAGAACGGGTAATCGGACTTGCGTGAAACTTGACATATGTCAAGAACAATTGCCGATAACTGGGGGGGGGGGGGCTGGAAGGGGGCACCCAAAACCTCGTGAAACACTTCCACATAAGCTAGAACGATGAAACTTGGCAGGCGTGTTGGGAAACCGACCAGATTAACTTGGAAATAATCACTTCCCCGATCCGGCCATCTTGGGGGCAGTGGAGGGATGGGAAATCCGGAAAGTAGTAGCATGCCTAACTTTTGAACGGGTAATCAGATATGCCTGAAACTTGACATATGTCAAGAACAAGTGCTTCAGAAGCTCAATTTCAAATCCGGGCCAGATCCGATAACTGGGGGGGGGCTGGAGGGGGCACCGGAAATCTCATGAAACGCTTCCACATAAGCTAGGACAAAGGAATTTGGCATGCATATCAGGGAACCGACCAGAAGAACTTGGAAATAATCACTTTCCCCATCCGGTAATTGTGGGAGGAGTGGAGGGTTGGGAAATCCGGAAACTAGTAACATGCATAACTTCGGAACGTGTAATCAGACATGCAAGAAACTTGACATATGTCAAGAACAAGTGCTTCAGATGCTCAGTTTCAAATCCGGACCAGATCTGATCACTGGGGGGGGGGGGAGCTGGAGGGGCAACCGGAAATCTGGTGAAACGCTTCCAAATAAGCTAGCACAATAAAGCTTGACAGGCATATGAGGGAACCAACCAGATTAACATGGAAATAATCGCTTCCCCGATCCTGCTATCGCGGGGGGGGGGGGAGGGAAGGGGAATCCGGAAACTAGAAACATGCATAACTCTGGAATGGATAATCGGACATGCATAAAACTTGACAATTGTGAAGAACAAGTGTCTCAGATTTTCAGTTTCAAATCTGGACCAAATCCAAAGAGAGGGGGATTAGAGGGGGGGGGGGACCGGAAATGTCGTGAAATGCTTAGGGTCGATGGATCGGGATGTCACAGTAGAGGGGTTGGAAGGGGTTTTCCCGGATTTCCGGTGATCACGAGTTAGGGTACTTCGAGGGGTACTTCCACATGTACTAGGACCATGAAACTTGGCAGACATATTAGGTACTCTTCCAGGTCAACTTGAAAATAGTTATTTTCCCGATCCGATGATCATGGGGGAGATTCTATTGACATGCATAACTTTGGAACAGGTGATCAGACGTGCATGAAACTTGTCAAGTGTCAAGAACAAGTGACTCAGATGATCAATTTCAAGTCTGGAACGGATCTGATAACATCGGGAGGAGCTGAAGGCGGGGGGAGAAATCTCTTGAAGCGCTTAGAGTTGAGAGATCGGGATGGGACTAGGAGGGAAGAACAAGCATAAGCCATTGATACATTGTAGAGGCTTAACGGCCTGCCATTCAATTTGCAAATATATTATTATTATGATTATTATTATTGACAAAACAGGACCGATCGTGTCACAGTGGGGGGAGTTGGAGGGGGTTTTCCCTAATTCCGATGATCATGAGTTAGGGTACTTCCAGATGTGCTATGACCGTGAAACTTTGCAGGCATGTTAGGGACTCTATTAGATTGGCTTGAAAATATAGTCCCTCCCCCGATCCGATCATCGTTGGAGGAAGATACAGTTGTCAATGAGTGGTATAACCATTTCAGATCTACTAGATCAAGCCCATTTTCTGATGAAATGAATATCGGGAGAGAGATCCAGCCTTGAAAACTGCAAACCGCATCTGACAAACATCCTAACTGTTCTTACAAGTGCCATATGAGCTTTCAGCTCTTGTTTTTGTTTTGTTTTGTTTTTCAGGGATACAACGTCACTAGCCTTTTACCTCTGGGGGACGTCCGGTTTTGCCAACGGGACTTGAAAATGTGCCGACAAAAAACGCCGTTGCCGCAAAGCGACAACGTCGGCAACGGCTGTACCCAGGACAATCTAAAGCGCCGCCGGTGAAATTTTTTCCGCCTTTTTTCTGGCAACATTTAACTATTTTCCATGCAAGTTCTAGCTTTTAATGTGGCCAAGCCCCCAAAAATTCCAAGCATCAAACGCCAACTAAATAACCTTCTTCTAAATAGTGAAGATTGCAAATGCGCCACAGTAGAAACTTTGTGGAAAAACTGATCAATCAAAGTGCCTTTTCGCGATCCCAAGACTAACTATTAAACCATAGAGCTGTCTGGCGAAACAAAAAAGGGGCCATCCAGGGTAAAGTAGATACAAAGTACATTTATTCTGTCGAATCGAATATTCTTGCGCCTAATAGACGACATGGAAACCATTTGCACTGTAGCAATTTGGTTGCATTTATCTCACTCCGCCGCCAAGAAAATTGACTTTGCACAAACAAACTCTACTGTAGAATGTGTTGTAATGATGGAGATAGCAAAAGTAGGCTAGTTATTGCGTGACGAGACGTGCTCATTCCTGAAGTACTGCTATCATTACAAGTAAAAGTTAAGTAATGAATGGCAACCAGTTGAAGCTACCGTTAAATGGTAAAGAACAAAAGCTAAATGAATACCACTTAAATTACCGAACTCAGTAACTGGGGTGAACCAAATAATGAATTCTTACTAAAAAAAAACTAACTAAAAAAAAATAAGGAACAGATCAGGAGCGGTATAACAACCGAATTTCTTAATGGAATAAAACTCTTGTTAACCACCCAAAACAACCGAATGTGGCAAGTCTGGTAATAGATACGGCCTAAAAAAAAGGTCAATTACCGAGTTCGGTAACGAACCACAACCAAACAAATCTGATTAATGACCAAGGACTGACCGAATGCGATAGAACAAAGACGGACTAGAGAAAAGTTCGATGAATTACCGAATTCGTTAACGGATGAGACCAAATAAACACGTTAAACACCGGATTTACGAAGTGACGGGCCGAATGCGGTGAAATTGATACGGACTCAACAGAAGTTGGATTAATTACCAAATTCGATAAAGAATGGGAACCAATAAACACGTTAAATCACCTAATTAGGAAATGTGGGGACAAAAGATTTTATAAAGCGGGCATCACGGCTTCGCCGGGTTTCCTGTCCCGACCGTAATCGAAAATTTGACCGAATGTCCAAAACATAGGGGGGGGGGGCTGCGCCCCGCCCTCCCTCGAGACATCCCTGACGACAACAGGATTTTTGAACGAAGACGTGTCCACAAAAATATCTATATCCTATGCTTTTGTCAGGGGACACACAGAATCTATTTGGGGAGAAATTGAGTTGCTTCCTCGACATAAATGTGCAGAGAAAAAACTTTGGATTACTTTTGCCGGTATTGGATCTCGAAGCAGAACACGATAACTAGAAAAGGAATTTTGTGTGAGAACGTGCCGACAAAAAGTATCTATATGATTTCATTCAGCCCTTCACGACCGACAAAAGCTATTTGGATTGAAGCTGTGCCGACGGATTACTTCAGACGTTTTTCTATTGGCTAGCTAAGAGATGATTTCTGCACAAAAATATGCCAAGAAAAGGCTTTGGGATACTTTTGTCAGAACTTCCCGCCGACAAAAGCCAAATTGTGCCGACGAGTTTCTTTCTCAGACATGTCGGACGGAGTCCCCCCTTGGTTACGTCTTACGTCCCTGTCTGAATCGCGTCTCATATACGGGGTACAACCCATATATTTGTATGGCTGTATTTTTTCTCTCAAGCAAATAAACTACTTTCAGACTTGTGCCCGAAGCCGAACGCAACAACCATTAGTGAGCTGAGCAAAATTTCACATATTGAAGAACTTCCCGATGCTGTTCCAGAGTTGTTTGCTGTGTTAACTGAAGACGTAGATTCCCTTGAAAGATGGACCTCGTTGACATTCCCCGTTGATTACGATGTATCAGTTTTCAAGGGTAAACCAGACAAAGAGATGAAGTATAAAACAAGTAAGGGTCATACCAAATTCCGTTTCTTAATCTTATTTTTGCCTGGGTCTTTTTGCTTTGTATTCTAGTGCAACAAGTTGATTAAACTTCACTGTCTTTAATCACTCTTTCTTCTGTTTTCAGTCAATCAAGAACAAGAAGTGACACCAAAGACAGAAACTATTACAAGGAATTGCACCGTTGCATATTTGTCACATTGTGTCGCTTGGCCAAAATGCAAGGCCTCCTGCCAGTCTATGGGAGCATCCTCGTACAGGTGGTTTCATGATGCCTGTTGTGAGTGCGTTGGGAATAACTGTCTGCCTTTCGGAGTAAACGAGTCTAGGTGAGTGCTATTTTAATTCCTCACCAACGCCTTAGGTCCACGGCTCAGCTAAAATAATGCTTCTAGTGCGCGATTTTTTCATCACGGGGAACCCAACAAAATCGACATTCTTGTTCGCTGCGCTAGCATACAAAGAACGTGTCCAAAAGCTTTTTGGTGCTGTAAATGCTGCATTAATGCTGCATTTTCTTTTTCTTTTTTGTCCGAAAGCTGTTTGCTTTTTTTCTTCTCTGACACTTCTAGAATACCAAAATTTATGTCAGGAAGAAGAAGAAGAAACAAAATTAGCTGTATAAAGCTGACACAAATGGATCAGCTACTGATATCCAACCTTCTTATCTTCTTATCTTTCCTTTCTTCGTTGGCCATGATCGCCAGTTGTCTTAGAATTTGGAATGTGTGCCGAATTGTCAGTTGTCTTTTGAATTTGTTATGTTTTCCGCCGAAAACACTGAGAGAATCGCCGTACTACCCAGTTTCTTCTTGAAAATTCAGCATATATTTAGCATTCTTGCTGAATTTGTCGATAATTTTACGCTGAATTAATGCTGCATTAATTAAGCGAAAATTTAAGTCCGAAAGCGAAATGCTGCATAAAATGCTGAATTAATTCAGCATTTTCGTTCGTTTCGGAGCTTTCGGACACGACCAAAATACCGGGAAAAGTAAATATGCTAGTACATTTCACTTTTACTGAAGAGTCTACTTCCGTTCCAGGTGTACTTCTTGTCCTGATGACAACGACGATGACATGTATGAAGAGGAGGAGTTCGATATGGATAAAGCTGAAGAGGCAGCTAAGGGTATGGCTGAAGAAGCGAATCGAGAAATGGAAGAAGCCAAATCGAAACTTAAAATCTGATAATGTTAGAGAGTTTTGTAATAATAGGACAATGGCCAATAATGGTCAAGTCGGTTGTCATATTATGCTTGGACTACTACCTAACAGTTTGATGTATACCGAAATACGTTGATCTGAATTCTGAAGACTTTCTATCAACAGTGATTGGCTATGGGGTTTACAATTAAACTTGACCTGTAAGACGGCGTCTCCAACGGCCGGTTTGTGCCTTGCTACGATAGTTTCGTCATCTTTTCTCTCCGAAATTGTATTGCATGTACGGTTCAATAGAACTGACTGAGGACCTATGTCGTATTTTTATTTGTCAAATTCTTCGCTATAGCGTTTGCTGTGGCAATCATGTTACTTCCGTCCATTGCAACGTTCCAGACGTCCGTGTTTTATATTTTATTAAGTGTTGTATTTTTTTTTTTTTTTCAACTAAAGAATACACTTCTCGGAGACTAGACCGCCATTCAGTTGCTTTCTTGCCGTAATAGCTAGTTCGACATTAATATACTAAGACTTCATTTTAATACTTCGTCTGCTGTATTCGATCGTGGAAAAATCTCATTGACAAATCCTGACAGACGAATACCTCAAAAGTCAGCACACAGCCCTCAGGTCCCTGGTATCACGGCTCTAGGATGGACAATATTTTCTTGACACACTCCACCTAGAATTTCAAGATTTCACCGATGCTCCTTTCGCGAGAATTTTTCTTGCATCTGGAGGTGATTTGGTCGGGTCATACTTAAAAGTTTTTGGCACTGGTCCGGTACCAGCTTGGCGAAATCTTGTTTTCTCAGCTTCTTCTCTTGCCTTGAGATCACCAGCAGCTTTCATGTTTTTGAATGCTGAAAGAACAAACAAAATAGAATAGCCGCATGTGAATGTCATGCAATCTCACTTACGAAATGGCGTTCACTCAATGTTATTATTTTTTTTGTTTTACCTAACAGTGGATAACTGGTCGGGTTGTCTGCAACCCCCAAGCTTCAGAACCCGTCCATGGAGAAGTGTAGCATAATAGCCGTGGGGCTGTTTCGGGTTTTCCTTCAGCAGTGGTTTGTTCTTGTCCTATTGTGTTTTTAATCTCACCGTTGACATAACTAGAACCTGCCTCCATAGCAGGTTCTGGTTCGCACCGGTGACATTTCCTAAATGCTTAGATTCGAGTGATACTGCTGGGGGGGGGGGGGCTGAAAGAGGAAACGAATGAAGCGATTAGGATCAAACTCGGACGGTAATATTCATGTGCCATTTTAGGGTACCGGACGTTTCTCGGAATTTCTAAATACAAGTGAAACTTGACGGATTTCAAAAGAAGATTCCTAGACATGCCATTCCCCGAAGTGTATTCGGCTACGTCGGGAGGGGGAACACAAATTGTGTGACGTCATGTCCTCATTTACTTTCTTAGACAATCTTCCCGTAAAACAAGTGGAATATATGCTCGTAGCTCTTATTCTTACGGGAGGTTCAAGGGAGGTACACAAATTAGTCAATCGTAATTGCGACAACTTCAAACTTGGTGACACTGCTCAGCAACGCGCAATCACTGGGAAACTCCCTTATAAGGTACTGTGAAATCATGTTTCTACAAGCATTTGTCCTAGTGGAGTTTCAGAATCTGAGTTGCAGGACTATGGAACCGTCTTGCCTAAGCTGTCAAAGTGAGGCTTAAAGTGTGTAGTAGACAAGGGTTTCAACACTACTCATTGTGGATACTCACGTTTTGTGATGCAACATATACTAGTTGTTTATCATGTGCCATTCTATATTTCCGTTTTTCGGTGCGGATCAACGTCATTTTTATACTTGGTTATACCCGACCAAACTGACTTGGAAATAGTCACCTCCCCGATACGACCATTGTGTGGAGGGAGGGGGAATCCGAAATATTGAGGCATGCGTAACTTTGGAACGGGTGATCGGATATGAATGAAACTTAATAAAGTGCAAGATCCGACAAGTGTTGGAGGAGTTGGAGGGGGGGGGAGGTTACCGGAAATGTCGTGACACGAGTGAAGGGATCGGGATGAAACTTGATGGGAATATGCACAGATCCTAGATACATCGTTGACATAATCGGATAGGATCCGAGCACTGTGTGGGTAGGTGGAGGGGGGTCCCGGAATTCCGTTGTTTGCGGGTTAAGGTATGTCCAGATGTGCTAGGACGGTGAAACTTACTTTCGTATCAGGGACCCGACCAGATTGACTTTAGAATAGTAATTTCTCCAATACGACCGTCGAGGGAGGGGGGAGAGGAGGGAGGAGAAATCCGGGATCTTGAGGCAAGTAGAACTTTCGAACGGGGCGTCGGACACAAATGAAACTTGACAGTTGTAATTAGCTCAGTCGCGGATGTCCCAGTTCCTGTCCGTACCGGATCTGATAACTCTGGGGGCAAGGATTGGAGGGGAACAGGAGTGGAGGGATCGGGAAGAAGCTTGGTGGTAAGAACAAGGACAAGTTATTAATACATTTTTTATAGAATCAATACGCTTCTGCAGTCTTTCTTGATATTTCTAAGGCATTCGACTTAATTGACCATGGTACTTTACTTGATAAATTGAAAAAGTATGGCATTGAAGATCGGACATTTGACTTTTTTTTTTTTTGTAGAAGTCTCACTTGTACGCAAGTTGGCCAGATATCTAATAGTTATCCTAGTGAGTTTAGAGTACCACATTGGCCCATTTGTTCCTGTTTTACATTAATGACCTTCCAGAATTTATGCCTTTTGCTAAGGTTATATACTTTTTACAGACGACACTATGATTTTTTGTTCCCATTCAGATTTGGTTCAGTTGTTTACTGTTCTTTTAATTCAGCTCTTTTGATTGCTTCTTACTGGTTTACATCTAATTTACTAGCTTTAAATGCGGAAAAATGTCGTACTATGCTTTTACCCGGGTCTAGTTTAGTTTCAATTTCTGGTAAACTTTATCTTTCTGGTGCTGAAGTTCTAAGATCTTCCAGTCTTAAATATATTGGCCTTATCCTTGATGAAAATCTTTTTTTTTCAAGCAGCACACCAATGCTTTGGTTCTTAAGTTGAGCCGTAATGTTGGTAATGCTATCCTGTCTAAAACAGTTTCTTCCACTATTTCCTACTTCGATTAATTTATTTCTCCCTTTCTTATTGTACTTCAGCTTGGGCTTCTACTTTCGCAATACATATTAATCGCAACGAAGCTATTTATGGTCTTCCGTTTTATTCATCAGTTTCTCAAATTCTCTCGTCTTTCTTATTTAAAGGACACCTGAATAAAGAGTACCAAATATCATCCCTATCTGTATGACTTCTGTTAGCATTGCCTGCAGAAAACCCAATCCAAATACGAAATAGTGTTTCCAAGCTATGATTTTGCTCCATTTTGCATCTGTCCTTATTTCAGTACTGAACAATTTTAGAAATGAACAAATGTCTCCAATTAACCCTTCTTCTGGAATATTTTTAACCAGTTAAGACCAAATGCATATCTAGAAGAAATTCCAATACGATCCGGCCAGCGCTGTACAAGATTTGAATGAATTGCTCTTTTTGTCTTGGCGTCTACATGTGCAAACCTCCAGAAACAAACACCCCTATTTTGGTAACGTCACGCTCAGGAGAAGAATGCTCTCCGTGGCATGTCAGTAAATGGATTCCCCATGGTGTGTTCAAGTATGCTTTCATTGTTCAGGTGTCCTTTAAGCGTACATCAAATTAGAGACTGGGACATTGTAACTTTTGTTTACCGTTATCTACTAGAAATTCACTACCTGCTGATTTTAAAAAATTCTTTCATCTGATCGACCAATCAATTTCATGATTTTAACACGATTCGGCGGTCTAATCTTTCTACAAATAGATATCTTGCACACAAGATCTAGCTTTTCTATTCGACATACGGGTATAAAAAATATGGAACTCATTGCCCGACACTATTGGAGTGTCTGAAGACAGAAAAGTTTTAAAAATACTCTAAAAAAGTATGTGTTATTTAGTAATTATATGTCTTCTGTTTGATTTTTTTTTTATTCATTTTTGAAGATGCAAGCTTTTTTATGGCACTTGCCGTTCGGCCAAGTTCCATATAGCGATTGTAATTTCTGTCCGTCAGTCGGTCTGTCGGTCCCCGGTTTTGCTAGTTCGGGCACTTCCAGATAAGCTAGGACGATGAAACTTGGCAGGTATATCAGGGACTGGACCAGATTGAATTAGAAATAGTCGCTTCCCCGATCCGACCATCTGGAGGTGAGTGGAGGGAGGGGGAATCCGGAAAAATTAGGAAAAATGAGATATTTTTAGCTTACGAACGGGTGATCGGATCTTAATGAAACTTGATATATGGAAGGACCTCGTGTCTCAGACGCTCCATTTTAAATCCTGACCAGATCCGGTGACATTAAGGGCAGTTGGAGGGGAAACCGGAAATCTTGGAAAACCCTTAGAGTGGAGAGATCCGGATGAAACTTGGTAGAAAGTACAAGCACAAGTCCTAGATACGTGACTGATATAACCGGTACGTATCCGATCACTTTGGGGAAGTTGGGGGGGGGGAGTGGGGGTGGAGGGAGGGGGAAGCCAAAATTTGAGGTATTTTTAACGCGTGATCGGATTTTGATGAAAGTTGATATTTGGGATGGCCTCGTGTCTCGAACGTCCCACTTTAAATCCGGACCGGATCCGATGACACTGGGGGGAGCTGGAGGAGGGAACCGGAAATCTTGAGAAACGCTTAGAATGGAGGGATCGGGATGAAACTTGGTGGGAAGAACAAGCAGAAGTCTTAGATACGTCACTGGCATAACCGGACCGGATCTGGGCACTGTGGGGGAGTAGGGGTGGGGGTCCGGATTTCTAGCGATCCCGCGAGTTCGGCATACTTCCTGATGTGATAGGGAGATGAAACTTGGCAGGTATGTCAGGGATCCGAACAAATTGACTTGAGAACAGCCGTTTCCCTGATCCGACCATCGTGGGGGGAGTGAATGGATGGGGAGTCCGGAATCTAGTCGCGTGCATAACTTCTGACCGGGTGACCGGATTTGAATGAAACTTGTCTTGTGGAAAAGAGCTATCGCCTCAGATGTTCAGTGTCGAGTCCGGGTCGGGTGCGATACCCTGTGGGGGGATGGGGGTTGGGACCGGAAAAACTCAAGAAACACTAAAAGCAGAGGGATTGGGATGGAAGTTGATGGAGAGAACAAGCATTAGGCCTAGATACGAAATCGACGGAGCCAGATGGTTTCGGGGCTCTGTGGGGGGAGTTGGAGGGGGTTTCCCGGAATTCCGGTAGTCGCGAGTTATATTAGTTCCAGATGTACTAAGACAACGAAACTTTGCAGGCATATTAGCGACCCGACTTAATTGGCCTAAGAACCTGACACAACATACCCCAGGAAACTTGTTCCTAGATCCGAGTATTTTGGGGGAGCAAGGGAAGAGAAGTATGGAAATTTACTTCTGTAAATTGCGACCGAGTTCGAGTGAAACTTAATGGATGATAAGAATCGATGGTCTCGACATGTAAAACATGCGTTCGAAATATATGCAATCACGATTGGGGGAATTGGGGTGGGGGGGGGGGAGCTTTTGACATGCACAAAAACCAAATGGATGGACTGAACGAGATGCAAGTTCGACAGTGCCGAGTTTATGCGGCCTAGGTTTGTTATTTGGCGTCTGGGCCGGATTCGGCCAAGGTGGGAGGGGGGGGGGGGGGGTACTGAAAACTTGCAGATAGGCTATGATCCAATTTCAGTAAAACTTGAGGACAGGAAGAGGGAATTAAGATATACGACGTTTATGTTTTCTAGTCCTGTTCGGCCACAGTAGGGGGAGTTGGAAGGAGATTTTCGAAAACTTTGAGGCTCGCATAGGGGTCGAGCGAGTGCATCAGTTTAAATGAAACATGGAAGGTAGAGAGAGCATATACCCTAGATGACATATTTTGGGCCCGAATCGGATCCGACAACGTTCGTGGGGGGGGGGGGGGGGGGGCGGGGTACCGGAATTTTCCAAAAATGCTCAGATTCGAGTGAAACTTGATAGATAGTATAAAAGAAGATGCTTTGGATGGTCCATTTTTTAGTCCAAACCAGATTTGGCCACCGTCGGGGGAGATAGAGGGAATACCGGAAATCATGTAGCACGTCTAGGGGTCAAACGAGTGGGTTTATTGGGCTGAAACTTGGGAAATTTGAACAGTCGTGTGCACTTTGCTAAAGACAATCGAGACGATGCCGGAACTGCTCAGAAGTGAGTGAAGCTAAATATTCTATTTCTATTTCTGAACCGCATTTTTGGATGGCGGGTGTATTTTGTGACGTTCTCATCTACTTTCTTGCACTGCCTACTCGTAACAAGTGCCATATGAGCTCTTACCTCTTGTTCTTTTTTTTTTCGTTTTATGTTTACTGTCCTAAAAATCTTTTGTTGATAATTGTATTTGTATTCGTTTAGTTATGAATTATCTTGCACTGAAATTCTCGTGTTGGTGTTAGTTTGTTTTCATCTGTAAAACCTTAGGCTAGAGTTTAATTAATTAATTTGTTTTTTTAATTTGTCAGAGTTAATGAACCGTCATTTCTTTACGCCACTCGCATGTCTGTCGCTTTTACGCAATTTGAATTTCATAGTTGTCAATAAAGAATCATACATTAGAAACGGACCGGATCGGCGCACTGTGGGGGGGGGGGGGGTCCCGGAATTTGGGTTATCGCGAGTTAAGGTACCTACAGATGTACTTGAACGATGAAATTCGGCAGCTGTATTTGGGACCCGGTCAGATTGACTTGGAAGCAGTCATTCCCCGATCCGGCTATCTTCGGGGGAGTGGAGGGAATTGGAATCCGAATCACCAAGATTTTGTGTCATGCATAACTTTTGAACGGTCGGTCATATCCGACGGAAAATTTATTGAGGACGTGTTTCTGATCTAACGATACGCTTTCATATCCGCAAGGGCCCATGATCATTTGTACCTTAAGTATATGCTTACGATGGGTTTTTAGCCCCCTTAAAGTAAGTAAAAAAAAAAATACAATTGACCAAAAGATACATTTTCACGATTCTCAAGGGCCATCATTTGTGCCTCAAGGGTTTTGCTTGCAAATGACTTTCCAACATAGTCAATACAAAGTGGAAAAAATATTTTTAAGAAACGGTAAATTTTTAAGATCGAAAACGGCCCATGATCATCTGTGCCCTAAGTATTTTGTTTACAAATGCAGTTCTAGTCCCTTTGAAGTGCGCAATTCAGCCGCAAAATGCAAAAAAAAAAATATTTTCAAGCAAAAAATATACTTTCATCACCCAACAGTCCATGATCATTTGTGTACCAATGGTTTTGCTTACAAAATGGATTCCTAGCCCCCTTAATGTGCGCATTGTCACGGCATAAGTGGCATATTTTTGACCAAACAATACATTTTCATGAATCCGAAAGGCCCACAATCGTCTGTGCTTCAAGTCAGCGCAAATCTTAGCTGACACCCTTAACTATTATCAGAGATGGGCGAATCCGACCGTGAAAAGATTCAAATCCGAATCCAGGGCTAGGTACGAATCCGACCTAAACAAAAATCAAATCATATACGTAGGTTATAGTTTAAAAATCAGATGTGACAAAAATAGCTGATCTTTAACGTAATCGGATAACGTGATAGATGGCTGAGGATGGTTGGTGTTGGCGATCACAAAGTTGGATTGCCTGAGCCCACTATGTGAGAACTGGGAAACGGAAACTGGAAGGATGTAGACTAGAAATTTGAGCGGGTTCGTAAGATAGTTTGGAATCCTAGTCCGGATCTAGCCTGACAAGCAGAGGGTTTTAATCCGGAATTGCATGCGGCGAAAAGGACGAATCCTGCGGATTCGGATTCGCCCATCTCTGGCTGCTACATAGTCTTGCAAGTGCAATATGAGCTTACAGCTCTTGTTTCGAAGAGTAGTCTCAACTGAAACGTTGCTTTTGGTTCCTGATGATAAGATCAACTGATGGTCGATAACTTACATTCTTTAAATCCCTCGACGAAACCCTTTTTCTTTCCCGGCAGCTCTTCTGGCTTCCATGTCTTCATGGGGGGGATTCCGAATCTCTCCCTCATTACCGGCAGTTTCAAGAAAGAAACTTGCGCTAGAGATATGCTGTTGGCACAGAACCAGTACCAGACGAGATCCTAGAAATAAAGAGCTGAGATCCCTGGTACTTGTCACGAGTAAGCGGTACAAAGAAGTAAAGGGGCATATCACTAAAGTCCCCCATTACAACTCCCCACCGTCGCTGTATCCAGTTCGGACCTAGAAATGGGAAGTCGAAGGCACTGCTCGTATCACACCTCAAGGTTTTCTCGATTGCGGGAAAAGTCAAGCACACCCGTTCCAACTGCCCCATCGAGGTCAGATCTGACCGGGACCCAAAACATGACCCATCATGGGCGAATCTCTTTACTCGTTTGGTCCCTAGCCCCGCCACAAAATTCAGGGGACCCCTCTAACTCCCACACCGGATACGCTTCGAACATGTAAATGGCACATCGAGGATCTTCTCTTACCACTCATAAATTTCACTCGAATCGGAGCATCTCCAAAAATGTCCGGTGCCCCCCCCCCCCAAGTCCCCAGCTAAATACCACCTGAACCCCAAATGGATAACCTAGCTCATGTTACGAATTATTACCTTCCAAATTAACATCCCAATCGCTACACCGTTTGATCACTATGCAAGTCACAACATTTGACCGGGATCCCCTCACCGTAGCCGAATGCAGTTCGGACAAATTACGCGTACCACAATTCCCCTTCCCTACACCCTCATAAGGAAGGCTGAATCCAGAAAACGAAGATTTCTTATAGAATTGGGTATGGTCCTATCCAGGGGCGTCGCAAGTGCATTTTCGGTGGGGGGGGTGCAGAGCCAAAATTTTACCGAATCTTTCAAAAATTTTACCGAATACAAGAACTAAGAATTCGAGCTTTAAATTATAGAACAGAAACGATTAAGTAGGAAGAGTAACAATATAAGGCAGCATGAACGACGATAAGCCAACTATTAGGCGGTGTTTTGGCGAAGCCCACATGGAGAATACGTTGCCGGTCATGATTGCAGTAACAGCTACTATCTATTATAGCTAATAGAAAATTAAATCGAGCGACGCAGGCGAGAATTTTCGAAATCTATGTTATTGTAGGCTAAAATTTAACTGCTTTTCTTACAAATTCTATCATTTACCGTTGATGAAATACCAAGACTCTTAAGAAATTCCAGAAAACGGATGGAGCGACGTTCCGGCAGCAGCAGCAACTGTAGTCTAGTCAATATACTACCTTTGATAACATAAAGTGAGCGCCGCCGGCGAAATTTTTTTTTGCTTTTTCCTGCCAAATTTAATTTCCATTCAAATTCTAGCTTTTAATGTTTCGAAATCTCAGTCCTAAAACTGGCTTAAAACCCCCGTCAAATGACGCGCCCTTCCACAGAACAGAGAACATTATGAAAAGTGCTGCAGGCGAAATTTTCGAAATATTTATGATTAGATATTCTTTTTGGGATCCCAAAACGTAAGTGGAGGGATACCTATGACATCGCAAAAGTTGTCCGTCTGTCCGTCCGTCTGTAAGCACGATAACTCTCGAAGGGAATGAGATATTTTGATGAAACTTGGTGTGAAGATTTGTTGGGTTGTCGACCAGTCAAGTTCGTAGATGGGCTTTGTAGCCCTACATTTAGGGGTGGGGGAGGGAGTTCAAATTAAGGGGCAAACAAAATATTTTGAAACAGCTAATGTGATAGTCGATTATGGGTTAGAAGACATGCTTAGCACGATAGTGAAAACTATTTTGTCATCGGAAGAGTAGTTCGCCCGGAATCCGGCCAAAACCGGAAAGTTTGTTAAAAGTAAAAGTTTTATTTGAGGTTGATTAGATGTTCGATTTAGGGGTAGGAAGACATGTTGAAGACGATGGTGAAAACCATTTTCTCGATGGACAAGTAGTTCGCCCGGAATCCAACCGAAACCGGAAAGTTTGTTAAAATTAGAAGTTTTATTTAGAATTGATTAGATGTTCGATTTAGGGCAAGAAGACATGTTGAAGACTTATGTGAAAACAGTTTTCTACCCGGACACGTAGTTCGCCCGGAATCCGGCGAAAACCGGAAAGTTGGTTAAAAGTAAAAGTTTAATATGAAGTTGATTAAATGTTTGATTTATGGTTAAAAAGACATGCCGAACACGATGGTGAAAATCATTTTCTCGCTGGACAACTAGTTCGCCCGGAATCCGGCCAAAACCGGAAAATTTAATTAAAAGCAAAAGTTTGATTAGATGACAGATTAAGGGGTAAGAAGAGAGGCTGAGTCGATTTATGACAATGGTTTTTTACCCGCACATATAATTATTCCGGAATCCGGTTGTAACCGGATTTTTTTTGTAAGTCAAACTTTTATTCAAAGTTGATTAGATGTTCTTTATAGGGATAAGGAGATACGCTGGTTTTGTTTTTGCTGGACTAGTAGTTCGCTCGGAAATCGGCAGGAAGTCTCGGTCAGTATCGTCAAAATAGATATGGCTTATAGAGGTATATCTGAACTTGGTTTTCTCTGATGATTAGCCTGTCCAAGACTGGATCTGGCGAAGACAAGACTCGATTGTCTGAATCAAATATTAGATTTTTGGGATCCCATCGACACCTTTGGTCTTGTTGGGATTGAAAATAAAAGTAAGGACTATCGATGATATCACAGATCATCCCTTTTGTCTGCGTACCAGTGCTTCACTCGACCTCTTCTGAGTTTCGAGGTTCGTGGTAACTTCCGAATCCTGGCAATTACAACGAATAAGTTACCCAATCCCAGTTATTATACCGAATAAGTTTAGACCGATAGCGTGTTCGGGATTCTGTATAACCACCGTATCCCGGTTATTATACCGAATTGTTTTGGTATCGAAAGACTACCGAACAATATTCATATTCGGTATACTTTCGTCGAAACTGGAACAAAGTCAGGATTCGTGGTTAACTTCAGAATCCTGGAAATTATACTTAATAAATTACCGAATCCCAATCATGACACCGAATAATTCTGAACCAATAACTTATTCGGGAGTCTGTGTAACTGCTGAATCTCCATAAATATACCGAATAGTTCCGGCATCGAAAAATTACCAAATGATTTCAGTAAATTCTCTCACAAAATTCGTGATAACTACCGAATACTCGCAATTATACCGAATCCCGATTATTATACCGAAGAGATTTCTACAGATAGCCTGTTTAGGATTCTGTATAACTACCGAATCCCAGTAAATCGAAAAAATACCGAATAATTTTAGTAAAATTTTGTGCCTCCCGGCCCAAAATATTACCGAATCTCAAAAAGGTGGGGGGGGGGGGCTGCACCCCCCCCCCCTTGCGACGCCCCTGGTCCTATCTAAGCACGATAAGTATCATCCTCCTAGCTTAAGTGGATGTACCTGAACTAGAAACCGTAATCATCATTACTCCTAGATAATAACTCTCTCTCAGTATGATCTATGATCAATGAAGCCGAGGCATTGGCAAGGCAATGCAAAGCTCCTTCAAATGCAGGTGGCCCGTTTTACCGATAACCTAGCACCGACTATAGAGAAATGGCTACTTACGGCGGGCATACTCATGATGAACGGAAACAATGCAACCGGAATGAGCTTCATGATAACTTGGGTGACGGGGCTGGAAGCCATTGCGCTACTTCCAGTGTCAATGCCAACCTAGAAAGAAAAGAAACATTATAAATACGTTCTTTACCAATTACCACCCGAGTTTTTTTTTCATATAAGGCGTTTCGGAATTCAACGACGATAACATAGCTACAAACAAGAGATATAATGTCGCATATCATTTGCAAATTTGTAAGAGCGTATGAGAGCTTCAGTAAAAGAACTTGCCTAAATCTCGATTCCTCCATTCTAAGTTTGTCGCCATACCCCCCCCCCCCCCCAGTTATCGGATCCTTTTCGGAATTGAAAATGGACGTCTAAGACAGGTGCTCTTGCCAATTACCAAGTTTCATTAAGGTCCGATCACACGTTCTAAAGTTAGGCATGCTGCAAGATTACGGATTGTCCCTCCCTCCATACACCCAGGATGGTAAGATTGGGGAAGTGACTATTTCCGAGTCAATCTTTTCGGGTTCGTTAAAGGGCTCCCAAGGTTCATCGTCCTAGCACATCTGGAAGTATAACCTTAACTCACCGGAATCCCGAGACTTCCCTATGGTTCCACCCACAGTGCCTTGATCCAGTCCGGTTCTGTGAATGATATGCTTGTTGTTCGCTAATTTATCAGATCCTGCCAGGAATTTAAATGGGATATCTGAGATAAGTGGCTCGTGTCGTTCGAGAGGTAATCATGCCGCAATATTTCGGATTCCCCCTAAGATGGTCGGATCGGGAAATAGCCATTTCCATGTCAATCTGGTCGGGTTACTGACATACCTACAAAGTTTCATCATCCAAGTATCTTAACCGCGACCACTAGAATGTCCCCCTCCCAACTCCCTCCACAATGCTCGCATCCGGTCAAGTCTTTAACTGACGTATCTAGTACGGATAGGGGAAACTAAAATTTTCAAATAAATCTGGTTGGTGGGTCCCAATGCCTGCCTATTTGTATCATCCTAGCACATATGGAAGTACCCTAACTCGCCACCACCGCACATACAAACCGTCAGAAAAGTGGTCGTTGGTCCCTTCTGGGACCTCCAGTGCCTTAAAATTTTGTAGTGTATGTATGTAGTAGTTAACAACCGAAAATAATGGAGTGGAGGAAATACCAGGCGCTTGTGAGTAATAAACATCTCTCATACGAGTGCAACAAGTTTCATTCAAATCTAAGCATTTCCGGGCTGTCCGCAACCCCCATCCTTCCCCCCCTCCATACCGAAGTTGGATCCGGTCGGGGCCCAAAAATGGACCCTTTTGGGCTACGAAGTTTGTATCTTCCAAGTTTCATCCCAACCACTCAATTTGTTTCATCCCTATCTGTGCAACAAAATTTATCGACATCCCTCTAGCCCCCCCCCCCCCCATCGTCACTTAATCTGGATCGAATACACAAACGAATCATCTACGCTACGGCATCTTCACTTACGACCATGTAGCGTACACTCGAATCTGAGCATTTCCGGCTATGTCCGGTCCTAGAACGGATCCGGCTGGGACCCCAAAACAGATGATCTAGGGCAGGAGTTCAGTACCCTCCAGTGTCAATCTCAATCGCTCCACTCGCTCGGTCCCTAGGAGTACTACCACATTTCAGCACCCCACAGGTTATCTTCTCTTCCCACCGATAAAACTTCGCTGGAATCTGAGCATCTCCGGGAAACGTCCGGTGCAGGAAATCTTCGTTTTCCGCACCCCCACCCCCACCCGCCCCTCCTCCCATGGGTGATCGAATCCGGAAAAGGAAGACATACCAAGTGCCTCCTCGCATATGTGGAAGTGCCTAAACTAGCAGAAGTCTGACCGGCCAACCGACTGAGCTTCAAGCCTTGGTGCATCAGTTAGAAATAAGAGTCTTTACTAGTATGTAAAAACCAGCAGAGACAACTCTCTTACCTTCATGACTAGTGCTAAAGTCGCGCATGTCATAACTGGCAGGGCATAATAGGGGTCGGCGACGGTCAAGTCGGTGAACCACCATAGGCCTCCTTGTTTCAGACTCTCCACGGGCGCGCCAGCCATCGATCTCAGTGCGAAGAAAATAGACATGAAAATAGGAGCCTAGAAGGAAGAGATGATTTTAAATGAAACACGAATAATTAAAAGACAAGCACGAAAAATTCTGAAGAAGTGACTAATTTTCCGATGGAATCCAATCAGCAAGACTTATTCCCTGTACTACGTGGGCAGTAGAGCCTGTTGTTCTACAGCAACCTTAATTAGTAAGATAAGGCAAGCAGACGTTTTCTACCATCAGGTTTCGTGTTCTATTTCTGCGTATGTCTACCAACCGCAACATATTATCTATCGTGTAAATTTTCCATTTCCGAGACTCCAGCCAACTATGCATTCGAGCCAAACAGTTTCACAACAGCCGGAACTGAACATGTCCATTCCCGCCTGACACATCTAAGAACCTGACGTCTCTTGATCTGAGGAAACCCTGTTGACGGTCAGCAACATATCTAGTCGTTCTGCTAAGAGACAGACGGGCGAAGGAAGTCACGAGTACAACTCACTTTCTTCTGTGATCCCGAAAACAGACAATACGGGGTTGACTCACCTGAATTAGTGGCAGCTTCATCTGCCTCAATGGGTTGATGTCGTTTTTTTTCATATACTGCACCATTTCTTGGGTAAGTCGCATCACTGAAACAGATTTTATATTTATTTATTTATTAACTTTTCAATTCAGCTTTCGCCATAAACTAACATACAAAAGACAAAAAAAACACACTATGGTACAACGTCAATGTGTCTCCAGCAGATGCCTCCAAACTGGTAGATTATGGAAAATGGGGTTTGCTGCCAGGAGAATAAGACAGTTTTCCCACCGCCATAACCTTACAACCATGGGACCGGGCTTTTCGAGCAAGTTCAGCAAAACTGCAGCATTGGTTCTGGGCAAATGCCTGACTTATGCTCTCTCGAGCCGGATGACGAATCAGACGCCTAAAAATTCTCTTGTAACAAGCCTCCAGATTACAGTATGACCTGTTAGTACAAGGATAACATAAAGCTAGCGCAAAAAAACTAGTAGCAATACAAATACATTATTTATAACTCATGTAAGTAAAAATAGACCTCTTGGTCCACTTTCCTTCGACGACTAGGCAAGGCTAATAGTTTTTTCAACTTAAAACTTTAAGAGTAAAAGAAGAGGTAGTCCTGACTGAATAAAGATGTTTTTATGCGGTATACTTGTGCATGTTTGTTTTCGGTAATATGATTGTCTGCCACACACTCAGCCCCAAAGTGGAACCTCGCGAAAACGCCCTTATTTGTGAATTTACAATCTCTGAAAATAAAGAAAATCCATGAAGAACGTCAATAAATAGAAACTTCAGCCTGTCCTTCTTAACGTTCTGTGCGAGAAAGACGATTAGTTTTATGTCTATATGCTTGGTAAGTAGTTTGCTGCTTAATTTGAATTTCCCGCCCGAGGGACAAAGCGAGCGACAATCATCTTGTTGGTCCCGGAACACACACTTGTGGGCCACAACCGAGACATATTCATATGTTCTTGTTGAATTAAAATTTATTTCTGGTGTACAGCGCTCACCCGGACAACCAGCATTATGCAAATTGTTTTGTGAAAAGTGAACTGCCGCTCCCTGAAAATACTGGGATTCCGATTGTAAACAAGATGAAAGTTTTGGGACTTGTTTTTAATTCTAAATAACTGGGATGACCATGGAAACGAAACGACATGGAAATCTAGTCACTCTTCGTCGTTTTGGTTTTAATAGTAAATCGTTACGAAGTTTTTCTAAATTGTACATAAGGTCAATTATTGAACATGCATGCCCTGCTTGGAACGTAGGTTGACCCAAGAGCAGTCTGAAGAGCTGGAGAGCGTAATAAAACGAGCCGTAAGAATTATACCACGTCAGGAGCATTCTGATCATGATCAAAGACTGTCTTTCAACCGCCATGATCTAACCATGAGTTTTGGTAGAAAAGTACTTGTCAGTGCACCGGGACCTTCTCCCACTGGAGGCGCCACAGCCAAGGTAAGCAACAAGTCACCAAACCAAGTTTGTGCCTTGCAAAGCATCAGCGTCTTTCCGATACAGGCGCTCATTCAGACAATACTTTGTACACTGCATGGACATGCAAATAGAGAGTGACTATTCGCAGTGAAACTGCCAATGAATACAACTGTAATTATATGTACTTATTTATCTGCGAAGCTGTCCATTCATCTGTAAAGATATTATACGGCAATTAAACATTATCTTATTCATAAGCAAATTGACCCGCACCGTCATTGTAACCGTCGTTGTAACATAGAATCTTTCTAGGACTTCCACGTACCTCACTCTCTCTCTCTTTCTTACTGTAGTTATGCTAACTATTATCAAGAACAAATAATCAGATATAACCTCTGTCTTTGGTACCATGCAGCGACTATGAATGCCCCGACAAAACTTAGCTGACCTAGAGGTATTTACTGTAGCTTTTTACCCGTCTACTCAACTCTACTTCCGTCTTCATTGTTGCCCATGGCAGAGTAAGAAAATGCAGGAGGCGTACTCCGCGCACTGACCCGCTCTTGAGCGCGCCCAAAGAGCCAGTAAGCTTTGTCTTCTACTTTTCGTCAAGGTGGTTTCACAGCGATATAGCTAATTGTAAAGGTAACGAAACGTGATGTGGCACAAGCTACTAACCTCCGCTCGTCCACAGTGGAAAAGGTACGGGGAAATACTCGACTCCGCATACAGAGATAGGGAGACGGAGGTTCTATCTGGTTATTTGTTCTTGCACCACGCACACTGCAATGTTTTTGTTTGTTTACTCCTTAAATCCGAGACTGAAGCGAGCCAAGTTGGCAAACCAGGCAAGAGAGTCTTCCGAGAAAACGAAGTAGATTTTATCAGTCTGGTTTCGGGATGTACCCTAGTCAGTCAAACAGGAAATTCTTTTCATGCTCACGTTTGCTTCAAAGCATGGTTCCCAAAGTGTATCAACAACCCTGGAAGAGGACGTCTTTATGAGCGTAGTACCGATGACCAGCGGACACAGCAGAAACAAAACGAAGAAGGGTAAATGGATACGGGTTGAGTCTAACATTAGTTTTGTACTTGTGTCTTATATCACACTCATGAAAACAAATGCCACATACGGCAACCTACCTTCCAACTGGTTTCCATAGGCTTTGGCTTCACTGATTTTCTCCTGAAGAAGCTGAAGCTGTGGCATACTATATGAAAGTTTGGCTGCGTTTTTCTGACCCCCAATGACCAGAGGGAAAAGCGCTAAACGAACAGCAAGAGTTCCTGAAAGTAATAAAACAATTAACATATTTGGGAAACACAAAACTTCTTGCTGAAGGTGAGACTGTGGCATACTGTATGAAGTTTATGCTTCATATTTTCCTAAACACCAACAATTCAGGGAGAAACAAGACCAAAGATTTCGATGAGATCCCAAAAATTCAATGTTTGATCCAGACAATCGGGTCTTGTCTTCGCCAGATTCAGTCTTCGCCAGACTCTTTGAACCTTTTTACTATTAAAATTCAGAAACAGATTAAGGCCAAATAGCAAATCACCTGAGAAAACCAAGTTCAGATATGGATTCAGCAATGTGTGTTTACCCCTATAAGTCATATCTGTTCTGACGAAAACTTCCTGCCTTACTTCTGCCAATTTCTCGGTTTCGGCGGAATTCTGGCATTACTTTTCCGGCAAAAAAAGAAAGCTAACAAGACCACAGGTTTCGATGGGATCCCAAAAATCTCTGATTAAAAAAATCTTTGATTCAAAAAATTCGGTCATGTATAAATATTCTCTGAGCCCAAGCTGACTTAGAAACATTTATTCAAACAATGTTTACAACGGATACGTCAGCTATGATTTTTCATCAGCGATATTTCGGCCCTTCTTGGCAAGGGTCCTCGTCAGGCTGTCAATCTTCTGGTTCAACTTCGGGGAAAGAATTAAAAGTTTCTTTCTTTCCCCGAAGTTGAACCAGAAGATTGACAGCCTGACGAGGACCCTTGCCAAGAAGGGCCGAAATATCGCTGATGAAAAATCATAGCTGACGTATCCGTTGTAAACATTGTTTGAATAAATGTTCGGTCATGTCTTCGCCATTCAGTCTTCGTCAGATTCCCTGAATATTTGTACTGTTAAAATAAAGTTCAAAAACGGATTCAGCATGTCTCCTTGCCCCGATACCAAATCTCTAATCGATTTCAGAAACAACTTTGAGCTTCAACCAAATTTACAGTTTCAGCCGAATACGTGATGAACCTTTTGTCCAGCAAGAAACCATATGGATTCAGAGGACCTTACCCCTCAATGAATATCTTATTAGCTTATAAAACATACATATTTTCACCGTAAATTCCAAACCCATCCTCTGCCTTTAAAGATAGGACTAAAGACCCATCTACGAACTTGACCTGTACTTTACCAGTGAATCCTCATTGAAAAGCATCCTCGCTTGAACAACATATTTCCTCGTTTGAACACTATATAACAACAGCTTCGACCTTCGATTACACTAGATCTCTCCGACGTCACACAGAATAAGTTAAACAAATGAATGCCGGCATCCACGCGCAGAGCTAATACTATAGTTTGTGAATAAAGGGGTAGGACTGCTAAAGCCGAAAACTGGTCGACAAATTTTGTGTCCGGTTTTTGCCAGATTCCGGGTGAACTACTTGTCCGGCAAGAAAATAACTTTCATATTCGGATTCAGCATGTCTCCTTACCCCTAAACCAACTATCTCAATAGCTTTTAAAAATATTTTATACCCCCTCGCCCACCCCTAAATGTAGGGCTACAGAGCCCATCTACGAACTTGACCTTACCCTTGACCCAATGAATCCTCACACCAAGTTTCATCAAAATATGTCATTCCCTTCGAGAGTTATCGTGCTCACAGACAGACGGACAGACGGACAATTTTTGCGATGTCATAGGTATCCCTCCACTTACGTTTTGGGATCCTCAAAAACGAACTCAGCGTATCTTCTTTCCCCTACATCGAACATCTAATCAACTACAAATAAAAATGTAATTTATAACAGATTATCCGGTTCCAGCCGGATTCCGGGCGAACTATATGTCCGGGAAAAAAACTATTGTCATACACGGATTCAGCATTTCTTCTTACCCCTAAATCGGATATCTAATCAACTACAAATAAAATAACTTTTAACAATTTTCCAGTTTTGGCCGGATTCCCGGCGAACTATTTGTCAGGGGAGAAAATGATTTTCATATTCGTTTTCAGAATGTCTTCTTACCCCATAATCGACTATCTTATTATCTGTTTAAAATATTTTGTTTGTCCCTTAATTTGGACCCCCTCCCCCACCCCTAAATGTAGGGCTACAGAGCCCATCTACGAATCCGACCTTTCCCTTGCCGGAAAGGATCCTCCTACCAAGTTTCATCAAAATATCTCATTCCCTTCAAGAGTTATCGTGCTCACAGACACATACTATTACAGACACTAGACAGGCAGACGGACAGACAGATGGACAGACGGACAACTTTTGCGATGTCATAGGTATCCCTCCACTTACATTTTGGGATCCCAAAAAGCCAAGCCAAGGAAGATTTCCTCAAATTATTAATCCCAGTTAGCGTTTCAAGAGAACCTTTAGGAGAAGCTTTCCCTCTCAGACTGGGCACAGAACAATTTCATAGTCGAATCTTTTCGAGGTCTCTTGTCTGTGGCTTAAGTACATTGGCTATCCACAAAGTATTATGATGAAAAACGTCTTTGAACTTGGGGGAAAGGAAAGTGATAGCGCTGGAATTGCAGTTACTCATTAAACAAATACAGCAAAAAAAAGAAGAAGAAATTCTTACCAGTAAGAATTGCTACCCACCAAGGCAATCCGCCACTAGCATGAAGCATTTCGAATGCCTGTTGTGCAATACCAGATGGAGTCCACCCTCCAAGTCCAACACTTGCTAAACTGGGTTCACCAGCCTACAATAGAAAATATGTTGATTTTGCAGTACTGCAGGATTCCGAAATGACAGGATTTCAAAATCATGTTGTCCTTCCAGCATGATTGCTGGCTTTACCTTCACACTGCTAGTCTATATGACCCAAAGTTACAAGAGGCAAATACAAGGTGGTAAAATCTTGCTGGTGTTCTTTCACGCGAGCACATTACAGCTTAAACAAGAGTTGTAAGCTCATGTGGCACTTGCAAGCATATGTAGTAAGAAATACCCCAAAAAGAAAAAATGAAGGGTTCTGAAAATTCAACCTATGGTTTCAATTTAAATATAAAAATAGGAGACAGAAAGCAAAAGGAAACAAGAAGGAAAACAAAAACCAGCAAGGCTGGGTCAGAGGATGGAAGTGACGGTCAAAAGTTTTTTTTTCACTTTTCTGTTAAGATGTGCACTTTAAGGGTGCTAAAAATTAGTTTCGAACCAAAACCCTTGAGGCAAAAGAATCATGTACTCATGGCGATCTTGAAAAATTAAATTTTGCTTAAAAGTATTTTTTGTATTTTGCGGTTAAGATGAGTTCTTTAAGGAATGGTCGGATCGGAGAAGGTGACAATGTCTTATGTCTCTTCTCCAAGTTTTATCGTCCTATCACATCTGGGAGTACCCTAACTCACGATCACCTGAATTCCGGACACCCCCCTACATCCCCCCCCTTCGTACCCGAATCCGGCCCGATTCTGTCACTGATGCACCTAGGACTTGTGCCTGTACTTCCCACCAAGTTTCATCCTGATCGCTCCACTCTGTGCGAATCACAAGATTTCCGGTTCTCCCCTCCAAACTCCCCCCCCCCTCAGTTCATCGGATCCAGTCCGCACTTGAAATGGGACATCTGAGACATGAGTTTTTTTCAAGATGTAACGATCGAAAGTTATGCATGCCACTAATTTCCGGATTCCGCCGTGTTCCCTTCCCCCTAAGACGGTCGGATCGGGCCAGTGACTGTTTCCAAGTTAATCTGGTCGGGTCTCTGATACGCCTGCCAAGTTTTATCGTCCTAGCCCACCTGGAAGTACATCAACTACGGATCGCCGGAATCCCGGAACCCCCCTCCAAATTCCCCCCCACAGTATCCGAATCCGTTCCAGACCTGTCAGTTATTTATCTAGAACTTCTGCTAGTTCTTCCCACCAAGTTTCATCCCAATCGCTGCACCCCAAGAGTTTCACACAATTTCCGGCTCCCCCTCAGATTCATCGGACCCTTTTCGGACTTGAGATGAGACATCTGAGACACGATGTCTTCCAGGGTGTCAAGTTTCATTAAGATCCGATCACCCATTAGAAAGTTATCCATGCCCCTATTTTCTGGATTCTGCAACCTACCCCTCCCCCCACGATGGTCAGATCGGGCAAGTGACTACTTCCAAGTTAGTTTGGTCGGGTCTCTAATATGCCTGCCAAGTTTCATCGTCTTAGCATATCTGGAAGTACCCTAACCGACCGACCGACCGACGGAAAAGTGATCGTTATATGGCATTTGGCCGGAAGGCAAGTGCCATAAAAAGCCTTTCTGTTTGGTACAAGGTAAAACAGTCAAATTATTCACATTGTGTGTAACTCAGCAAAATCTGGTAAGTCAAAATGAAGTCCAGCCCTTTCCCATCCGACTTTTTTCTAGTATAAAAAAAAATAAAAAAGATCTTGCGTTCCTGAAAGTATATGACCTCAGTATGTACTGTATCTGTTTTCAGGGCTTTGCCTCAACGGGAACATAGAAATCTGGAATGTTGTCATTTGACAACGCTCGGCAGCAGGGTAGCAAGAAGTACCAGTTATTTAGTACACACGATATGTTTCTTTTGAGAAGTAGTCTACAAACCAATGTCGCTGGACACTTTATCGACTTGCCAAATAATACCGCAGAAGATTAGGAGCTCTCCTCTTCTCGCAAAAACCGGACGACCACTTTGAACACCTAACCCTAAGTTCCCACTGATGCTTCGTATGCAACACGATTTTTTCTTTGATCGCATGAACGTTCCCACCACCACGCAGACGCAAAAGGAAAACGAAATTTTTCATCGAGATTATTCGGCAAAAGGACAATGAAGCCCTTGAGGAAAAGACCTCTGAAGATGCTGGGAGATTACCCGTGTGAATACCCACCCACTTATTAGGAAATTTTCAGTTAAACCCTATATGTCATCTTGTTCAAAACAAGTCTATTCAGAAGATGTTTTGCATTCAGCCATCCTAGGATTACAGTCAGACAAGGTAGAGCAATTTTTAGTTTTGAAAATCAACTAATATTTGTTTTTTCTTTTCTCTCCCTCAAAATACCGCATTCGCCATGTCGGATCAGTTGAAATATTTCAACGCATCCGACACTGCGACAAAACGCAAAGTTCTGCTTTGCTGTCGCATGATTTGTGTCGTATGTCGCATGAAATCGTCGGTGAAATTTGCACGAAATCGCAGCAGTATGAACCAGGGGTAAGGGTAATTTAAGTAATGGATCATTTACACGGCAGGTATTTTTCCCCGGAGACGAGAAGAGAAAGTGTTCACACGGTACTAGGGTATTTTTCAAGGGAGAGTACTGTCATGTGGCAATAAATTACCGGGTTGTAAGGCTCAGGATATCTCTCTATAATGAATACCAACATGTGTCCATTTGGACCACTTTGTACAGGGCATATTCAGAATTATTCCTCGAAAATCGAATTTTAATGTTGCTGACGTCGAAGAACCCTTCGACAAACAAATACCCGGGTAAAAAGTTCCCGGGTTTTTGTTGCTGTTGCCGGGAAAAATACCCGAGGTACGGGTAAATACCATCCGTGTAAACGTAGCTTAAGTAAGTAAGTAATTTATTTATGACCCGCCATTATGAAAAAGCGGAGTAAATGAAGAAAATAAACAAAACATATAAACACACAGAAAAAGACACTTAATTTTCAATCTTCGGTCAGGAAGCAGTGGATGACTTCGTGCGCTGGTTGGGCCCTGTTGTCAGGGGTGTCGCAAGCGGGGGATGCAGCACCCCCCCCCCCCCCCACCTTTTTGAGATTCGGTAAAATTTTGGGCAGGAGGCCCAAAATTTGACTAAAATTGTTCGGTATTTTTTCGATAGCAGAACTGTTGGATATATTTACGGGGATTCGGTAGTTATATAGAATCCTAAATAGGCTATCTGTACAAATCTGTTCGGTATAATGATCGGGATTCGGTATATTTGCCAGTATTCGGTAGTTATCACGAATTTGGTGAGAGAACTTAGTGAAATCATCTGGTAGTTTTTCGATGCCGGAACTATTCGGTATATTTATGGAGCTTCCGTAGTTACACAGAACCCCGTATAAGCTATTGGTTCAAAATTATTCGGTATCATGATTAGGATTCGGTAATTTATTCAGTATAATTTCCAGGATCAGGAAGTTAACCACGAATACTGACTTTGTTCCAGTTTCGACGAAAGTATACCGAATATGAATATTGTTCGGAAGTCTTTCAATACCAAAACAATTCGGTATAATACCCGGGATACGCTAGTTATACAGAATCCCGAACATGCTATCGGCCTAAACTTATTCGGTATAATATGTTGAATTCGGTAATTTATTCGTCATAATTGCCAGGATTCGGAAGTTACCAAGAACCTCGAAACTCAGAAGAGGTCGAGTGAAGCACTGGTCGCAGACAAAAGGGATGATCTATGATATCATCGAAAGTCCTTACTTTTATTTTGGATTCCAAAAAGAATATCTATTCATAAATATTTCGAAAATTCCGCCTGCAGCACTTTTCGTAATATTCTCTATTTTGTGTAACGTCGCGTCATTTGATTTCAAGCTAGTTTTAGGATTGAGATTTCGAAACATTAAAAGCTAGAATTTGGATGGAAATTAAAATTAAAATTAAAAGCAAAACAAAATTTAGCCTGCGGCGCTCACTTTATGTGATTATGGGTAGTATATTGACTAGACTAAAGTTACTGCTGCTGCCGGAACGTCGCTCCATCCGGTTTCGGGAACTTCTTGGGAGTCTCGGTGTTTAATCAACGGTAAATGATAGAATTTGTAAGAGAAGCAGTTAGTTTTAGCCTACAGCAAAAAAATTGATTTCGAAAATTTTCGCATTCGGCGCTCGATTTAATTTTCTATTGGCTATAAGAGGTAAAAGCTGTTACTGCAATCACGCCCGGCACTATATTCTCCATGTGGCCTTCGCCAGAACGCTGTCTTTCATGCTGCCCTTTATTGTTACTCTTCCTACGTAATCGTCTCTGTTCCATAATTTAAAGCTCAAATTCTTAGTTCTAGGATTCGGTAAAATTTTTGAAAGAGTCGGTAAAATTTTTGAAGATTTGGTAAAATTTTTGCTCTGCACCCCCCAACCGAAAATGCACTTGCGACGCCCCTGCCTGTTGTCCATGATTTTTGAAAGCGATGAGGAAACATCCAAAAGGGTAACACTTGCATCTTGAATTTTGAACTTCTCCGTCAATGTATGGTTATGACATAATTTTGACAAGTGGAGCAGGTGCTTTGCATATTTAAAATAACATGATCTCATCTTTTCAATCTCCTTCTTTCGCAGAACATGAGTGACGCTAGAACGAAATAGTATAGAAGGAGCGCAAAAGGTGTTGTGCAAATTTTCCAAAGCTTTACGATTATAGCATCCTCCCCCCCCCCCCCACCCCCCGTTGGGGACGATGCGCCCATAGGCGCTCCGGATAGATTTATAAACTTCTTGAACAACTGAAGAGCAAAATTTTGACAATGAAGATTTGAATGTTATTGCTGAGCAACCATAGACAGTCTGTTGATTTGACGATGAACGATCCAAGACAGATAGAAGCTTTGGCTGCATTCGAACCATTTGACAAAGGGTTGAAATGCAAGTACTCACATTTTGACAGGTTAATTTCAAGGCCGATTTTGAGAAGTTCCGACGACAGCTTACTTACATTTTGTGAGTGTGGATCGGCTACGGCTTACTAAGAGCCAGTCGTCCGCATAGGCTATGTAACTGAAGGCATGGTCTTTATAAAAGTAAGCAGGATGCAAAGAATCGAGACAAGAAGATACGGCCGATTTTAAGATGTAGGGAGGTAAGACTCCCCCGTGGCGAACACCAGTTCGGACAGAAATAATCTCTGACAATCTACCTTACCATTTGAACCTTACTGAAGAATGACAATACCAAAATTTTAACAGATAGATTCACGCCAGAAGTAATGAGAGAAAATAGGGCCTGAGAATGCGTTATATTGTCAAAAGCACTAGCTATATCTATAGAACATATGTGTATAGCAGACTTGTTGCGGGGAGCCTGTCATCAACGACAACACTGAAGTCAAGTCCCCGAGCGGTCTGTGAACGTGATAGGTTCCCTCTTCTTAGTCTCTAGGATTGGCGGCCAACCAAACGGTAGCTAGGTATGTAACAGTGCAACCTGCGTCCTTATCTTTGAAGTCGTCAGGTAGGTCGCTGAGAATTGCAGTAATGTCCAATACACAAGAAGACATTAATATCAGCATTGCAATCAAGTCCTCAAGCGGTCTGTAATCGTGACAGGTTCTCTCTTCCTAGTCTCCATGAATAGCAGCGACCTTTATGGCAGCTAGGTCTGTAACAGTGTAACTTGTGTCCTTATCGTCGCATGGTTGTTATGTCTGTAACGGTGTAACTTGAGTCTGGGTCGTCAGGTAGGTTACTGCGGTCGGAGTAATCTCCAAATCCGAAGAAGACATAAATGGCAGCATTGTAGTCAAGTCTCCGAGCGGTCTGAGAACGTAATGGGTTCCAGCTATTGAGACTCCAGGATCAGCAGCCACTTACACCAGTGCTGTGTGGACGTACGGATCGCCGATGGGCTGTCAGTTCATCCATCTGTAGAAGTTGTTAAATAAAATGATCCACATCTGTCAGAGAATGTTAGTTTGCCAAAAATTCGTCTTACATCTTCAAAAACTTACTGACGGTATTCAATCTGAAATTTAACCTCCTTTCCTGCTGGAGGTTGTCAATTGAAAACACTTCACTTTAGAAAATTCCTGAAGACGCTCCAACGCGAATAGGTAAATAATTTCAACAGCCCTAGTTAACTCTATTTAATCTAAACATGTTCTCATTACCTGCACTTCATTTCCTGAAAAGATAATATTTTTTCTAAATAGAAATTACCTATCTTTCACAAAAATTCAAACGTCTGAACCTACTTGAAACGTACTAAACTCATGGACAACAGGGCCCAACCAGCCCACGACGTCGTCCACTGCTTCCTGACCGAAGACTGAAAATTCTTTACTTTCTTAATTTTCTTCATTTACTCCGCCTTTTCAAAATGGTGGGTCATAAATAAATTACTTACTTACTTACTTGGCTTCCAGCCCATGCCAGATATTCCTCCAGCACAAACCAAGACGTGTTTGTACTTGTTCGATAGATTACGTCAAGAGCTATGACGGGCTTTACGATTCACCCCAATACCTTCACACAGAACGAAACTGCGCGATTTTGAACTAGGCGGTGTCAATTGACAACGGTGGGTCGGAAAGGGCTAGTCTCCCTTACTGCAGTAGGAATGCTACCGTTCTAGTTTTTTGCACAATCCAACATCTCAATCAGGAGTTGGAGCTTAAGACCTTGGAGTAAAAGTTGTTTTGAATGTGTTCCTCAACTTTTCTAAACAGGACAGGCAAAAATTCTCCTAGGTGATACAAGAAGACATTTAATTTCTGTTAGTGAACTTCCAAGTTAAGTTCCTTGACCTGCTTCACAGTCTAGATATCAAGCACCAATATCTTCCAGAGAACTTACTTTAGTCTGCTGTCCATTATGTCTATCCCTGACTGCAAACTTCATCCACTGGATGTCTGCAGTGAATTTACCCTAGACCAAGCATCCACACAAGAAAGTTTGACAGAGCAAAAATGCAACAGGTCTACTTACGGCATTCAAAGACACAACAATATTTTCCAAAGTACCACCAGTGGCATCAACTACTGTTGGTGAAACTGATCCAACCACATCTGAAAGAGATTCAGAGGCTGGGATCGCTGACCCAGGTATCTGTGGTGGCTCAGGAATATCAAAGGGTAATTTTTCATCTTTCAATCTCAGCGTGGCAACTGAAAAGTTTCTGGTCTGGCAGAGACAGGACCATGATAAAGTCAATTTAGGTGATCTGGTTTTCCTTGGCAGCAACTGAAAGAGAATAGTCACTTTGCTGTTGTTTTCTCTTACAGTATTAGGTTTCTCCAAAAAGAAAATATTTAACAATAAATAATAATTCCTTTAATTCCATAAATTCTTCATACAAAAATAGTGGTGGATAGGTCATACATGGTGACATAGTCACACATTTGTTTAATTTAAAATGCATGGTAGCATTTCTTAACATGCATAGTGAGTCCAGTGACAATTTGTATACAGATTCTCAGGGACTATGGTACCAACATTTCTAATTTTTATTGACAGGTTCATCAATAAGGTTTGTACCTAGCTGTGAACTTCAATCAGAACATTCTGGCTCTGTGTGAAACACATAGGAAACAGAATTTATCTAAACTAACCTACCAAATGTAAAAATTCTTAGTATTTTAATGAGGGGTCACTTGTTTCTTATCATTGGGCAAGAACTTGACAATACTCTAACCTACATCTGATGTGACCAGGCATAACCAATGTATAATGCAGGTTATCCAAAACCAGAAATATCTGATGGGGTATATCTAGCTTTTAGCATAGCCTATGCCAAACGCTGGATACATGTTGGTACCCTAAGCCTGACCTACTTTAACATAAATGAATTCTGATTGTTAGATACTGAGCTTTATTCAAATCATCAATATTTCATGGGTAAGTGTATCCAGTATTTGACAGATTGTATCCAGTGTTAAGTAGTGTTAGGTTAAACCCCACAAATTAGGGGTTTGTAGTTGACTGGTTTGTGGTATGCTGACCTAACCCTTTGACCTCTGAAACATCCGTATTTGTCAGGACGTATAAAAATGTAAGGATGCTGAAAATCTTAAACTTACTATAATTATACAAAAACATTATAAGCAAAGACTGAATTGCATGAGAGAATTCACGAAAGATAATGCTCTCTGGAGTGCCAGTGAGCCGATCTTACAACAAGGATCTGACAATTAACCTAACCACCCTACAATTAACCTAACCCGTTGACCTCTGAAACATCGGTATTTGTCAGGACGTATAAAAATGTAAGGATGCCGAAAATTTTAAACTTACTATAATTATACAAAAACATTATAAGCAAAGACTGAATTGCATGAGAGAATTCACGAAAGATAATGCTCTCTGGAGTGCCAGTGAGCCGATCTTACAACAACGATCTGACAATTAAGCCGCCAACCAGCAAGAGACTCTACAGGAGGTTAACACCACCTTATCTCGCTGGAAGTGCGATTTAAGGTAATTTAAGGTAATATATCTATCTAGGCATTCCATAGGCATTTACTAGAGATATGGGCAGTATCTACTGTTCTCGGACATGAAATTGATACCTCAAATGCTAAAACTACTCAACTGATCGAGTATGCTGCCATACAGGCATCACACAGGAGCTGATAGTACTCAACCAGTTGAGTAACAAGGGTCATGGGAGCTTTTCATACTCGAGGAATCAAGTCTCTCCTCGCTAATAGTACTAGACTGGTCGAGTACTCGTGTCTTGGGAAGCTAAAGGTATTTCAGTCCAGTCCAAAACAGGTCCTGGGTCCTCAGCCTCAGGGTTTCCTTCTTGAAAACTAGAACCTTTTCAGTGATGTTAGGACTGAACTGAAATTTCCTTCCAAACCTTTTTTTCTGTAAACTGGATGTCGGATATGGCTCCTTTACAATACTAATAGTGGCAAGATAAGGATAAACCTCCAAGGTTGGAGACTGCAACAGTGATATAATCGGTCCAGTATGGAAGTAAGTAAAAAAAGAACCAGTCGAGCACAGTACACAAAGCCAAAACAGTAGATTTTTTCTCTGGGAAAAAATTACTAACCAGTTGGTAAATATACCTTGTTGGCAACAATATGACAGGGAAAAAGTAGGCTTAACATTGTTTTTACCTGTTGGGAGATATTTTTGGAAATCAGCCTCAATCCCATAGCCAAGTTTGGATAGCCTAGGCCTATGAATTGGTAACTACTTTTCTTTAACTAGAAAAAAGATGCTACAGAGTTTAACGTCATTAGGTTTAGAGGATCGCCAATCCGAGTGATGGGGTTACTAGACTTGATGAAGTCTAGTAAGTTTCTAAAATAATCTGCTACTGATGCTCAAGCCTGGTTAACAAATGTAGCTTTTCGGTCAATGTTATTTTTCGTTTCTGTAGTTTGATATTTGGATTTTAGGGTGATATCCCCATCGCCTAAGAACGCCAAACCTTTAAAAGAAGAAAATATTTGGATTTCCAGTTTTAAATCAGGTTTGTAGTAATTTTTCTGTCTACTATCAAGAATTGTTAGCTTTCACACAGTCAACCACAAACCCCTGATTTTTGGATACCCTATGCCAAACGCTGGATATCTCTATGCCTAACGCTGGATACACTATGCCAGGTGCTGGATACTGTAACCTAGTAAAATATTGATGATTTGAGTGAAGCTAAAAAATCAGAACTCCTTTATATTGGGGTAGGTCAGGGTTAGATTACCAACAGGTATCCAGCGTTTGGCATAGGGTATCCAGCGTATGTCCAGCGTTAGGCATAGGCTATGCCAAATGCTAGATATACCCAGCGTTTGGCATAGGGTATCCCAAAATCAGGGATTTGTGGTAGACTGCTTTCACACTCATAGTAGAGGTGTGCTTATTTGAGCGTTTGTTTACATTGAACTTAGCTATTTTCATGCACTTTCTGTGACTAAAGTTACTACCAGTTAGAAAAAATTGGTGTAGCCTATGCTTACTTAAATACTTTCTTAACTGTTCCACTACCTGTTCACTAAGTTGCACTCAGTGTCCACCAGTCTAACACAAATCCCTGACTTTTGGACACCCTATGACAAACGTTGGGTATATCTAGCATTTAGCATAGCCTATGCCTAATGCTAGATACCCTATGCCAAACGCTGGATACCTGTTGGTAACCTAACCCTGACCTACCTCAATAGAAAGGAGTTCTGATTGGTTGATTTTTTAGCTTCACTTAAATCATCAATATTTTACTGGGTTACAGTATCCAGCACAGTCAACCACAAACCCCTGCTTTTTGGATACCCTATGCAAAACGCTGGATATGTCTACCGTTTGGCATACGCTATGCCTAACGCTGGATAGGCTATGCCAAATGCTGGATACTGGGACCCAATAAAATATTGATGATTTGAGTGAAGCTAAAAAATCAACCAATCAGAACTCCTTTATATTGAGGTAGGTCAGGGTTAAGTTACCATCAGGTATCTAGCGTTTGGCATAGGGTATCCAGCGTCAGGCATAGGCTATGCCAGATGCTAGATATACCCAGCGTTTGGCATAGGGTATCCAAAAATCAGGGATTTGTGGTAGACTGATCCAGCACCTGGCATAGTGTATCCAGCGTTAGGCATAGGGTATGCCAAATGCTAGACATATCCGGCGTTTGGCATAGGGTATCCAAAAATCAGGGGTTTGTGGTTGACTGGTGTCCACTACCTTGGCTATGCCTTTGTTACTTGGAAATAGAAAAGTAAAATGGAAAAATATTGATATCATCTAACAGCCAACTATTTCAGTGTTACCCTAGGTTCACACTGGGTTCACACAGAGCAAATCGCGGCGATGAACAAGATTTTTCAATTGCATCGACAGAAGATTTTTATTGCCTGGATGTTCACACCAGCCTACCACAAACCCCTGATTTTGGGAAAGCCTATGCCAAAAGCTGGGTATGTCTGGCCTGTGTCTAGTGTTTGGTATACCCTAGGCCTATGCCAAATGCTGGATACTGGGATCCAATAAAATAATGATGATTTGAGTGAAGCTCAGAAATCAACCAATCAGAACTCATCTGTAGTGAGGTAGGCCAGGGTTAGGGTGCCAACAGCTATCCAATGTTTGGCATAGGGTATCCAGCGTTAGGTATAGGCAATGCCAAATGTTGGACATATCAAACGTTTGGCATAGGGTATCCAAAAATCAGGGGTTTGTGGTTGACTGGTTCAGACTGAATTTTCGTCGGCAACAGAATTTAACGCGAAAAATTTGAGAAAAAATCCCTTTTCTCGCTTTTCATACAAAATGGGGTAGAACTGAACAGAAATAAGTAATTTCAAAAGGGTCGTCGATGCTGATGTTGCGTACATAAAATTGCACCTTCGCCCGATTAAAGTTGAATTTTCCCAACATTGAAAATCGCCTGACTAAGGAACAGCAATGGCCAATTTTGGCGCCGAAAATCCCAGGGATGGCTGATATCGCCTCAGTGTGAACATCTGTGTGAACCTAGGGTTATCCTGGCACTAACTTGAAGTAGAAATTCAATTAACTTTCTTCGTTTTGAATTTACTAAATAGGTCCTTCCTCTTTTGAAGGCATCTACAGGTTCGAACCGCCATCCTGCTGCCATCTTCACCACTGAAGGTGTATTTCTTGTGGCAATCTTTTCAAATTATAAAAAGTAAACCAGGTGTCAGTTGAGTGATTTTTAGCCGTGTATAGCAAAATATTCGAAAAATGACAAAAGCGTGAGTGGTTATTACAAGTATTCATAGCAAAAATGCCTGGTTTGGGTTTTAGTTTTTATTTCGGTGATTTTTCACTGTTAGCAGATGTTCACATAAGCATACCTCTACTGTAATTAAGGGCCTCTAAAACACCTGAATAGGTATTTTGGATCTTCATTCTACCATTTAGCCCAAAGCTGCACTGTTCATATTTAAGTAACTGCTCAAATAAGCATACCTCTACTTTGCAGCAGCTTAGCGTGGATTTCATACTTGGACCTGAGGACTAATGTCCTGATATACCACGGACAGCTACGTATGAAAGTGCAGAAAAAAAAATTCATAAGGAAAAATAGCATACCTAGGGACTAAGCCAAATGGGAATAAAAAAACACCTATATGGCTAAAAATGCTTATAAATTAAAGGTTGTCAGACCAGAACCTCATATTGTTAAGGAAGCTTAGAGGCTAGTTGGGTTGGGAGAAGGTTGAGAGAAGAAGTATGTTAATATATTAGATTATGTATCTGCAACAGGTTTGTAGTTTGCAGGCTTGTCAGACATTTGTTGTACAGGATACCTTGCTATTTGCACCACCCCAAGTAAACTTGCGTGAATAAAGACTAAATCAGAAGGATTGCATGTGAAGCATCAGGTACATCCATCCTGACCAAGTTAATTGATATCAAATGTCATCCGCTTACTACTATTTCTTCTTTAAAAAAGTAACTGGCGCAAAACAAAGTAAAAAAGGTGCAAATACTTGTGACAGAAAAATCCTGTCTCCAAAATCCATGCTAAAGCTTTTTGGGTTAACCTGGTAGTTCAGTTAAATCCGCAAAAGGAGCAAAAGAAAATTAGAAAGAGAAGCTGGCTTAAAAACAATTTGGCCATGGTCAGCAGCTGTTTAGAAGAAAGGCATTTGAGATGCTGCAACTTTGTTCAGCCAAAATGGAAAAAATAGTAAATAATTAGACCTTTCAGTCAAGGCCCAATATCACAGATGTGGTAAGTCTAGAGCATGGAAAGAAACAGTGGGAATTGCATGTATATATTTCATTCGTAGGGTGGTGTAGATAACAATGTATCCTGTAAACCAATCAAACATTTGTTGTAGACTAGTTTGTGATCTCTTTAAGAAAGCCAAAGTTCTGAATGAGTTTTCCAGTTATATTTTGTGGGTAATATTGAAGCTAGCTGTGTCAGTATCTTGCTTGTTTTATTTGCTCTATTTTTTTTATAGGAATGACTGAAGAATATTTCAGTATTGGAAGTAGAGTGTTGCTACAAACATCTTCCGGAAAAGATGTCACTGGTGAAGTATTGGCATTTGACCCAATTTCTAAGATGCTTATTCTCAGTAAGTAGTTCCAAGGATATTTTTTCTATTATTTCTGGTTGCCATTTAACTAACTTTTCGGCATCTGTGACTCATATTGTTAGCTGTATTTTAATTTCGGCCTTCAAAGTCCTAAGCAAAAAATAGTTGAACCCAGCAATCAAACCTCTTGACTATTTCAACTGCCTTTTGCATTGCAATTTATTTGGACAGGTAGTCTGTAACTTAAAGCGATAATTTTTTGTTCCAGAAAACAAAGCATCTTCTGGTAGGACTTCTCTCTGTGATGTGCGATTAGTCAACTTGCACCAAGTAAGAGACATCAAGGTCCTTGATGAGTCAAGGACAGAACCACCATCTCCTTCAAGCCTGAACACTGAACGTGTAAGCTTGTTTTACTTCCACTTTGTTTTCCTGATCTGTGTTCTAGGCAGTGTCTTCAGTAAATGTGCTTTCTTTATTGTAGTGTGGGAGTTGTAGAATTCTCTCAAGTTTCAGATTTAACAATAGCTCTCCAAGCCCTGGTGCCTCCGAAAAGGGGTTCCAGGTGGGGGTGGGGGGCTCATGCCTTCCCCTTGACTGAGAGAGTCTGGCCCTTCCTTAGTCATATATTTTGAGCTTGTCAGAATGACTTGAAGGCAGTTACTTAATCATGAAATTCGCCCCGCAAATGACCAGTTTTGTTCTAGCCTGTTCAGCTGCTGTATGGGGTTCAGATATAATCCACTCCTGTTTCAGGTATATCCATTCGCATCGCCTGCAAATGACCATTTTAGTAGTCATGTGGTATAAAGATGCCAGAATTTGGTTTTCTTACAGTTTTCTGAAGGTCAGAAGTATTCAACTCGTATTTCTTAAGACCATGAACCAAAAATGGATACAATAGATCCAGGTTGCTAAATGTATTCTTTCTTTGGGGTTTTAAGTTCAAGGTTTAAGCAAAGACCCATAAGAACTTGTTAAAGCTTTAGTCAGAGGTGTTACTAGCCAAAGTGTTTTTGGGGGGGGGGGGGGCAAGGTATTTACTGACTAGGTGATCATTTTTACCGACTGTATCCCCAGGAAAATGACTGTTTTTGCCGAAAAAACTACTGTTTCCTAGGAAGAAAACTTCTGTTTTGATGAAAAAAAGCGACTAATTTTCAAAAAAAAACGACTGTTTTTGAGAAAAAATCAATTATTTTTGCAAAATACCCAGTGTTTTCAGTAAAATTCAACTGTTTTCAAGATAAATCGACTGTTTTTGAATAAAAGTGACTGTTCCCAAGAAAAAGTTACTGTTTTTAAGAAAACAAGAGCTACGGTCTCATATGGCACTTGTCACGAGTAGGTGGTGTGAGAAACGAAAAAGTAAACCTGAAGATTTTTCCGAAAATTCGGCACCTCTCCCGGCCGTGCTTGGATCCCGTCAGGACCCTAAAATATGTCATCTGAGGCATATAATCTCTACTTTTAAAGTTTCATTCAAATCACTCCACTCGTTCAACCCCTATGCGAGCTACAGCATTTCCGGAACTCCCCCTCCAAATTTCCCCACTGTGACCGAATACGACTCGGACGCATGTACTTCGCATCTCTAACATCTCCTCTCCCCGTCTATCAAGTTTTACTCGAATCGGAGCATATCTGCAAATATTCGTTTCCCTTCATCATCCTCTACCTTGGTCGGATCCGGTTCGGAGGCCAAATGGCAAATCTGGGCTTGGTACGGTCCAACTTGCATCGCATTCGTCCCATCCGTTTGCTTTTTGTGCATGTCACAAAGTTTCCGGACCCCCAAACTCCTGCAACCATGGCTGCATGGGGTTCGGACACATGCTTTGTATATCTAGGCCATTCTTATCACGCATAAAGTTTCACTTGAATCAAACCATTTATCTGCAATCTACGGAAGTCAGTAATTTCCGGATTCCCCCCCCCCCTCTACTCCCCACAAAATTGTCGGATCCAGGAACGGAAGTCTTCCTATGGCACTGTGTCGGGTTCTTAAGTCTGTTTGGTCCGGTGACTGATATGCCTGCCAAGTTTCATCCTCCTTAGCACATCCGGAAGTATCCTAATTCGTGATCACCGGAATTCCGGGAAACTCCCTCCACCTCCCCCCCCCCCCCCCCAAGAGCACCGATATGATCTGGTTCTGTCGAGAACGTATCTAATGCTTATGTTCTTCCCATCAAATTCTATCCCGATCTCTCGACGCTAAGCGTTTCACAAAAATTCCGGTGTCCCCTTCCAACCCCCCCCCCCCCCCCAAGTATCGGATCCGGTCCGGACTTGGCGTGGAAGATTTGGGACAATAGCTCTTTCCATTTGCCAAGTTTCTTTCAAATCTGATCGCCAGTTCAAAAGTTCTAAATGCCACTAGATTCGGGATTCCCATCCCTCCACTCCTTCATGATGTTCGGATCGTGCAAACTATTATTTTCAAGTCGGTCTATTGGTATCCCTCATATTCCTGCCGAGTTTCATCATCCTAAAACATCGGGAAGTACGGAGTCGCTGGATCACAACCCCCCCCCCCCCCTCCAAACTCCTCGACAGTGCCCGAATCCGGTTTGGTTATGTCAACGATGTATCTATGACTAATGCTTGTTCATCCTACCACGCTTCATCCCGATCCCTCTACTTTAAGCGTTTCCCAAGATTTCCGGTCCCCCTCCCCACTCCCCCAAAGTCACCGGATCCGGTTCAGATTTTAAGTCGGTCGTCTGAGACACGAGGTCTTTCCAAATGTAACGTTTATTGAGATCCAATCACCCGTCCAAAAGTTACAAATACCTCAAGATTCCGGATTCCCCATACCTCCACTACCCCAGGATGGTTGGATCGGGGAAACGACTGTTTCCAAGTTAATGTTTTCGGGTCCTTAATATGCCTGCCAAGTTTCTTCGTCCTATCTTATGTGGAAGTGCCCGAACTAGCAAAACCCGGACCGACCGACAAACCGACGGACGAACAGAAACTGCGATTGCTGTATGGCACTTGACCGGAGAGCAAGTGCCATAAAATTCGACTTTTTTGAAGAAAAGTCGCGGCGCTTTGTGCCGACTCGGTTATTCTTACCGACCGGCCGACAATATTGGGGAGGGCGGCGTCCCCAGCCCTCAAACGTGACGCCCCTGGCTTTAGTATTCTAGAGGGATTCCAGTAGCAATCTTTATTGATTTGTAGAACTATCTTCTTCTCCAATTTCTTACGGCCACTGTTTTGCACTGAAGGACACTTTTTAATGGCACTTGCCTTCCGGCCAAGTGCCTTAGTCCGGTGTTTGCGAGTTATAACACAGCAAAATGAGTTCCAAAAAGAGGTCGACCCAAACAAATTGCAACAGAAATGATTTTTACACCATCTTGTAGAGAAAAAAAAAAACTGAACAACATATCCAAAGTTGCATATCCTGGCTCGGCGCAAAATCAGTGTGTTTTTGCTTTCAGTGCCTTTTTTTTCGTTTTTCAAAAAAAAAAATGGAATTTCCGTGGTGTCCGTTATTCTTGAATTGAAGTCCGGTTTTGATGCAAAATACCAAGCTGAAACCGAAAATGAAGTCAGATTTGGCATACCATGCACCAGAAAAAAAGCTAATGTCATTTTTTCAACCTATTTCTCAAAAAAGTGCAATTTTCAAAGTGGGCCGATTTTCTTGAATGAAAGTGTGATCCCGACATAGAATCACGAGGTGAGACCGAAAATGGGATCAAACACTGTGCCTGAAAGAAGTTTCGTAACCATAAATATGTGATCCTTACGTTTTTTTTGTGAACACAAGAAAATTATTAAGAAAAGTAAGTACGAATCAAACTGCTCTTCAGTGGTCAACATTTACAAAAAAAAATACAACATATCCAAAGTTGTAGATCCTGAGTTGACGCAAAATAAGCCCTTTTCGGCTCTTAGTTCCATTTCTTACATTTTAAGGAACAAAAATTACAATTTTCGTGTTCGTCCATTCTTTTTCCTTGGACTGAAGTACGATGCTGATGCAGAATGACAAGCTGAGACTTAAAAAGAAGTCGGATTTGGTTTATCTTAAGGTGTATCTAAAGATAGTTTAGTCAGCATTTGTTATCATCAAAATGATCGATTGTTAGAAATAAAAATAAAAATATATATCTGAACTGGTCATTAATATAGCAGAACCTTCTTGAAGACCAAATAACATATCCTTAGAAGAAGACCCCAAGTAAGACAATGCAGTCGGATAGAAAATTAGTACTGATCGATCAAATTAGTAATATTTTTGTATTCGCCATCTACCCTACACTGAAGTTTATTCGATATTTCTGCCATATCTGAATATAATAAACCATGCGAGCAAACTTATTCCCACAATTAATCCACTGCCTATAACATATTTTTTATTTACACATTTTTGTACGCTTTGTGCACCACAAATCAGATCCGAGATCCGAAATCGGAAATCCTTCGATCCGAAAGTCTCGGAGAATTTCAAAAAGTCATCGACTCTTTACTTTAGTCTTGACATCCTCTGACTTTCCTTCTGATACCCAAGCCTGGTTAAGAATGGAACACTGCAATCACTTATAGTCAGGAATCACCCAGGGAAATCTTTTCCTCCCAGTGATTGACCCTCCAACTATCGACGACACATCTATTTACTTGGTTATGACTTTTATCGCAGACCAGTTGAGCCGACATGGATTTACTCTCGATGTATCCTTTGACCAGCCGTGTGGTGGAAAGTCATGAAAATGGTCGAAGCAGCTTCACCGGGAAGTGGGCTACCATAGTTCGTCCTGAAACTTCGAGGATTCCATACCAGGATGAGCTTATTGGGAGCATTGGGCTACATACTGGAGGAGTCAGGACTCGGAGATGTCCGGACTTGGAGTCAGGATTCAGAGATGTCCGGACTTGGAGTCAGGACTCAGAGATGTCCGGACTTGGAGTCAGGACTCAGAGATGTCCGGACTTGAAGTCAGGACTCGGAGATGTCCGAACTTGGAGTTAGGATTCGGAGACGTCCTGACTTGGAGCCGGACTCAGAGATATCCGGACTTGGAGTCAAGACTCGGAGATGTTCGGAGATGGAGTCAGTCCGGAGATGTTCGGAGTTGGAGTTGTCTCTCACCTGTCAACGGAAAAGCGATCCCCAGAACCATAGCCTACGTGGCCGTGTACTGATTGACGCTGCACTACACGCTATTCTGCTTTCCACGACTACCATCTGAGGAAACCCTGGAACTTAAAAGCTTGCACACGAAGCTGATGAACAAGGAAGTAAATGTTGAGGGTGTGGAAGGTAACGTCCTTAGAAAAAATACAGGAATTGATCAGAACTGCTCCAGTATCGGACGTCAATGCTGTGGTTCCAGTATTTAAGGTGCTTCCATACTGCGAAACTTCATAAAAAGTGAACGATCTGGATCACGGGAAGTCAATACTTCTGGTGAAGACGCTGTGCTCATGATCTATGGTGCGCCGAAAGGAGGAGACCTGAATAAGCTCCAAAGACAAGATTTCGGAAAAATTGACAAAGACGAGGTCGTTTTGTTCACCCAGAACAGTCACCGCCAACGGTTGATGTAGCAAATAGCACAGCTACAACTTTCTATGGCACTTGAGCTTACTCAAGTGCCATATAGCGATTGTAATTTCTGTCCGTCAGTCGGTCTGTCGGTCCCGGTTTTGCTAGTTCGGGCACTTCCAGATAAGCTAGGACGATGAAACTTGGCAGGCATATCAGGAACTGGACCAGATTAAATTAGAAATACTCGCTTCCCTGATCCGACCATCTGGAGGGGAGTGGAGGGAGGGGGAATCCGGAAAAATGAGGAAAAATGAGATATTTTTAGCTTACGAACGGGTTATCGGATCTTAATGAAACTTGATATATGGAAGGAACTCGTGTCTCAGACCCTCCATTTCAAATCCAAACCGGATCCGGTGACATTGGGGGGAGTTGGAGGGGGAAACCGGAAATCTTGAAAAACACTTAGAGTGGAGGGATCCGGATGAAACTTGGTGGAAAGTACAAGCACAAGTCCTAGATACATCGCTGATATAACCGGAACGGGTCCGCTCACTTTGGGGGAGTTGGGGGGGGGGGGAGAAGTCCGAATTTGTAGTGATCCCGCGAGTTCCGTGACAGGCATCTCTGGGACCCGACTAGATTAAATAGGAAATCGTCAATTCCCCGATTCGACCATCTGGGGGGGGGGGAAGTGGAGGGAGGGGGAAGCCAAAATTTGAGGTATTTTTATCTTGCGAACGAGTCATCGGATCTTGATGAAATTTTATATTTAGGATGACCTCGTGTCTCAGACGTCCCACTATAGATCCGGACCGGATCCGATGACACTGGGGGGAGTTGGAGGAGGGAACCGGAAATCTTGAGAAACGCCTAGAGTGGAGGGATCGGGATGAAACTTGGTGGGAAGAACAAGCACGAGTCCTAGATACGTCATTGATATAAGCGGACCAGATCTAGGCACTCTGGGGGAGTTGGGGGGGGGGGGGCCGGATTTCTAGCGATCCCGCGAGTTCGGCATACTTCCTGATGTGCTAGGGCGATGAAACTTGGCAGGTATGTCAGGGACCCGAACAGGTTCACTTGAGAACAGCCGTTTCCCCAATCCGACCATACTGGGGGGAGTGGATGGATGGGGAGTCCGGAATCTAGTGGCGTGTATAACTTTTGAACGGGTGATCGGATCTTGACGAAATTTTATATTTAGGATGACCTCGTGTCTCAGACATCCCACTTTAAATCCGGGTGGATCCGATGACACTGGGGGGATTGGAGGAGGGAACCGGAAATTTTGAGAAACGCTTATAGTGGAGGGATCGGGATGAAACTTGGTGGGAAAAACAAGCACTAGTCCTAGACACGTCATTGACATAACCGGACCGGATCAGGGCACTGTGGGGGAGTTGGGGTCGAGGTCCGGATTTCTAGCGATCCCGCGAGTTCGGCATACTTCCTGATGTCCTAGGACGATGAAACTTGGCAGGTATGTCAGGGATCCGAACATATTGACTTGAGAACAGCCGTTTCCCCGACCCGACCATCGTGGGGGGAGTGGGTGGATGGGGAGTCCGGAATCTAGTGGCGTGCATAACTTTTGAACGGGTGATCGGATTTGAATGAAACTTGGTGAGCTATCGCCTCGGACGTTCAGTGTCACGTCCGGGTCGGGTCCGATACCTGTGGGGATGGAGGGGGGGGGACTCGAGAAACTCTAAAAGCAGAGGGATTGGGACGAAACTTAATGGATGGAACAAGCATTAGGCCTAGATGAAATTGAAGGAGCCAGATGGTTTCGGGGCTCTGTGGGGGGAGTTGGAGGGGTTTCCTGGAATTCCGGTAGTCGTGAGTTAGAATAGTTCCAGATGTAAAACGACAACGAAACTTTGCAGGCATATTAGCGACCCGAATTATCTTGACTTAAGAACCTGACACAACATGCCCCCGGAAACTTCCGTTCCTAGATCCGAGCATTTTTTGGGGAGCACGAGAAGAGAAATATGGAAATTGACTTCTATAAATTGCAAACGAGTGGTCTGATTCGAGTGAAACTTTATGGGTGATACGAATCGATGGCCTCGACATGTAAAACATGCGTTCGAACCATATGCGACCACGATTAGGGGAATTGGGGGTGGGGGGACTTTTGACATGCACAAAAACCAAACGGATGGACCGAATGAGATGCAAATTCGACAGTGCCGAGTTTATGCGGCCTAGATTTGTTATTTGGCGTCCGGGCCGAATTCCGCCAAGGTAGGTGTACTGGAAACTTGCAGATAGGCTAAGCTCCAATTTCAGTAAAACTTGATGGACAGGAACAGGGAATTAAGAGATTGGGCCCGAACCGGCTCCGACAACGTTGGTGGGAGGGGGGGGGGTACCGGAACTTTCCAAAAATGCTCAGATTCGAGTGAAACTTGATAGATGGTATAAAAGAAGATGCTTTAGGTGGTCGACTTTTTATTCCGAACCAGATTCGGCCACGGTAGGTCGAGATAGAGTGGGTACCGGAAATCGTGTAGCACGTCTAGGGATCAAACAAATGGATTTATTGGGATGAAAGTTTGAACAGTCATGTGCATTTGCTACAGACAATCGAGACGATGCCGGAACTGCTCAGAAATGAGTGAAACTAAATATCCTATTTCTATTTCCGAACCGCATTTTTGGATGGCGGGTGTATTTTGTGACGTTCTCATCTACTTTCTTGTACAGCCTACTCGTACAAGTGCCATATGAGCTCGTAGCTCTTGTTTCTTGGAGGAAACTCGAGGAAAGGGGGATGGAAGAAAAGGTGACTTCTTGTACCCGTTAGCAAATGACATTCAACAAGCTCCACGCATGGACTTAAAATTCGTTAAGTCCTCCTGTCGACTGCAGCAGTGTAATTCAGAGAGATGTAGCCGCCTTAAAAAAACGATTGAATTTCTACTCCAGCATGCAGAACCTGTATGTTTAACAACTAGTATGATGCAGAAAACCCAAAGCTTAGTTGGTAGCCTAATCCATTCCAAAGGACGAAGCTGTGAACATTAGTTACAGTTTGATTATCTCTTTTGAAAACAATTTATAAGGTGTAGGCTACGAAGGGTGTTAAGCAAGATTTCAAACATTGACCTTGAAAACCAGTTTGGTTCGTAATTGACTTTTCTTAATAATTCTCTTGTTTTACTAAAATTCGTAAAGATCACATGTTGATGATTATGAAACTTCTTTCTGGTACACTAGAGACCCAGTCTGATCCCATTTTCGGCCTCAGCTCGGGATTTTATGTTAATATCGCACTTTCGTTCAAGAAAACCGGACCAGTACGAAAGTTTGTAACTTTGTGCAATATTGGTTGAAAAAATGGCACTAACTTTTTTATGGTGCTTTATACGCCAAATCTGACTTCATTTTCGGTTTCAGCTTGTCATTTTGCATTAGAATCGTACTTCATTTCGAGAATAACGGACAACCACAAAAATCTTATATTTTTTTTTGAAATACGTAAAAAAATGGCATTAAAAGACGAAAACCCTTATTTTGCGTCCAGCCAGGATATGCAACTTTGGATATGCTTGTTCGGCTTTTTTTCTCTACAAGGTGGTGTAAAAATCATTTCTGTTGCAATTTGTTTTGGGTCAAACCTCCATTTGCCTGTACTATTAGGGTACTTCCAGATATGCTAGGACGAAGAAACTTGGCAGGTATATCAAGGACCCGACCAAACCCCCTTACGAACCCCCGGACAAACCAGACGATCCGGACGGAATACGATGAATGGGGGGGGGTGGGTCGGAGGCGGAACCGGAAATCATGTGATACGCTTAGAGTGGAGCGATCGGGATAAAACTTGGTGGGAGGAGCCCTAGGTACACCATTGATAGAACCGGACCGGATTCGTTCACTTTGGGGGGAGTTGGAGGGGGGGGGGTCCGGAATTCCGGTGTTACGGAGTTAAGTTATCTCCAAGTGGGCTAGGACCATGAAACTTGGCAGGCAAATCACGAACCCGACCAGATTAACCTGGAAGTAGTCAACTTCCCGATCCGACCATCGTGGGGGGAGTGGAGGTAAGGAGAATCCGGAATCTCGAGGTATGTATTACTTCTGAACGGGTGATCGGACCGTAATGAAACTTGATATGTAGAAATACCCACATGTCTCGGATATCCCTTTTCAAGTTTAGACCGGATCCGATGAAGGTGGGGGTGGGTCGGAGGGGGGATTCGAAAACCGTGCGACACGCTTGGAGTAGAACGATCGGAATGAAACTTGGTGGGAAGAACAAACACAAGCCCTATGTACATCAGGGACTGAACCGGACAAGATTCGGGCACTATGGGGGAGTTAGAGGGGGGGAGCCGGAATTCCGGTGATCACAAGTTAAGGTACTTCCAGACGTGCTAGGACGATGAAACTTGGCTTGAAAATAAGAGACTTGACATGATTGCTTAGAAATAGTCAGTTCCCTGATCCGACCATCTCGGAGGGAGGGGAGGGAGGGAGAATCCTGAATTGTGAGGTATGTATAACTTTTGAACGGGTGATCGGATTTTAATGAAAATCGATATTTGGAAAGATCTCATGTCTCAAATTCCTATTTAAAGTCCGGATGAAATCCGATGAATGTTCGGGGGAGATGGAGCGGAGAACAGGAAATCTTGTGACACGCTTATAGTGGAGCGATTGGGATGAAACTTGGTTAGAAGAACAAGCACAAGCCCTAAATACATCAGTGACAGGACCGGACTGGGTTCCGGCACTGTGGAGGGAGTTGAAGGGGGGTCCGGAATTCCGGTGATCGCGAATCAAGGTACTTCCAGATGTGCTAAGACGATGAAATTTGGCTTGGAAATTAGACACTTGACAAGATTGGCTTAGAAATTCTCCGTTCCCAGATCCGACCATCCCTTAAAATACTAATCCTAACAGCAAAGTAGAAAAAAATTCTTTTAAGCAAAATATAAATTTCCTAGATTCCTAAGAGCCCATGATTATTTTTGCCTTAAGGGTTTTATTTCCTTAAAGCACAAACAATACTGTTGAGCAAAAAAATATACATTTTCGTGCTCCCGATGAGTTCATCATCATGTTTGTTTCAAAAGTTCTGATTGCAGATGATCACAACAAACACACGAATTCCTACTTCAATCCTCTGACCCAGCCTTGCAAATGCCATATGAGCTTCCAGCCCTTGTCTTATATGCCTTGAATTATCTGATTTTCTCATAATACCTCTGCCCTTTACTGTTGGGAGTTGTACAGGCTACAGCAGGAGGCAGTTCTACCGTGACGGTGAGCCCGGTGAGGAATGCCGACACGGCTCTGTAGGAATCATGTGACGTGCCCAGGAGCGGTTCGAAGGGCTTCGGCATGGCGGGGTGAGGATTTCAAAATATACGACTGGCTAAAAACACAGCACCGGCCAGGCTCAAGAAATATTAACGTTAGAAGTTCAAAAACGCCACGGAAAATGCCATTGTAGTAATAAAATAATAAACAAATAAGTAACAGGAACTAGACGATGCCCATCATATCAAATTTCGCTGGAGAGAAGACAAGCCTCGTTATCAGCTTCTGACATATCTACTCAAGACAAACTGAGGATCTTTTCAGTCTGAGCAAGATTCAACTACTCCTTTGCAACTTTACCTTTTAATGTCGCTTAGACTCCAAATCTCAAGCTTAAAACCGCTCAGAAATGATGCACATTTCAACTAAATAGAAATAGGGTGGGACTACGAAAGAGCCGCAGGCAAAATGTGTTAAATCGACGTTTATTCGGCAATATTCGACTACTTCCCACAAAAACTCTTGCTTTTAACGTGTCTCAGATCCTGACCACCAGCTTTTACCCTATGTACCTAAGACAAATTTAATCTCAGCGCCGCAGGCGATCTTTTTATAATCCGACCTTTTTCTGCCGTTTCTAGCTTTTAAGGTTGCTGAAATCTTAGGCCTAGCACCTCACCTAAATTACGCGCCATTCAACCGTGCCCCAATAACTCGCAAACTGAGTGGGATTTTGTTTCGGAAGTTGGTACGTGGTAGTGCTTTCATTTTGAATTTAGACTACAAAAAATAGTGCAATACTCCACAAAAAAAAAACTTTCTTTTTGCGATCCCAAAACGTAAGTGGAGGGATACCTATGACATCGCAAAAGTTGTCCGTCTGTCCGTCCGTCCGTCCGTCCGTCTGTCCGTCCGTCTGTAAGCACGATAACTCTCGAAGGGAATGAGATATTTTGATGAAACTTGGTGTGAGGGTTCGTTGGGTCGTCGGACCAGTCAAGTTCGTAGATGGGCTTTGTAGCTCTACATTTAGGGGTGGGGGAGGGGATTCAAATTAAGGGACAAACAAAATAATCTGAAACAGCTAATGTGATAGTCGATTATGGGGTAAGAAGACATGCTGAACACGATGGTGAAAACCATTTTGTCATTGGACAAGTAGTTCGCCCGGAATCCGGCCAAACTGATTTTCTGGCAGGACTAGAAGTTTAACAGAAATCCGGCCAAACCGGAAACTTGATAAAACAAAAGTTCACAAGAGGGTCTGGCGAAGACTGGAAATCTACAAGACCCGATTGTTTGGATCAAGAAGTCTAATAACTATTCAGTTTTTGGGATTCCATCGAAACCTTTGGTCATGTTTTTTTGTCACGCCTTTCTCTCCACTGGGCGAGCTATCTCTCATGTAGCCTATGAAGCGTTTCAACTTGAACGTTTCGTCTTTCTAGTGTTCAGTAATCTCAATCATCAATGTCCAATTGCAACCGCAATGAGTCAAAACTGTACCGAACAAAGACGTCAGTGACGGGATACCTATGGCTTAGTACGTCTGTTAGCAGGATAACTCTCGAAGGGGTTGAGACCTTCTGTTCAAACTTGGTGTGAGGATCCATGTGGTGAAAGTACAGGTCAAATACAAAATACATCAGTAGACCGGCGGAAATCAAGTATAATATGAAGTAAAAGGTTTTTGGGATCCCAAAACGTAAGTGGAGGGATACCTATGACATCGCAAAAGTTGTCCGTCTGTCCGTCCGTCCGTCTGTCCGTCCGTCCGTCCGTCCGTCTGTAAGCACGATAACTCTCGAAGGGAATGAGATATTTTGATGAAACTTGGTGTGAGGGTTCGTTGGGTCGTCGGACCAGTCAATTTCGTAGATGGGCTTTGTAGCTCTACATTTAGGGGTGGGGGAGGGGATTCAAATTAAGGGACAAACAAAATATTTTGAAACAGCTAATGTGATAGTCGATTATGGGGTAAGAAGGCATTCTGAACACGATGGTGAAAACCATTTTGTCGTCGGACATGTAGTTCGCCCGGAATCCGGCCAAAACCGGAAAGTTTGTCGAAAGTACAAGTTTTATTTGAAGTTGATTAGATGTTCGATTTGGGGGTAGGAAGACATGCTGAAGACGATGGTGTAAATTATTTTCTCGACGGACAAGTATTTCGCCCGGAATCCGGCCCAAACCGGAAAGTTTGTTGAAAGTAAAAGTTTTATTTGAAATTGATTAGATGTTCGATTTAGGGGTAGGAAGACATGCTGAAGACCATGGTGAAAACTATTTTCTCGATGGACAACTATTTCGCCCGGAATCCGGCCCAAACCGGAAAGTTTGTTGAAAGTAAAAGTTTTATTTGAAGTTGATTAAATGTTCGATTTAGAGGTAGGGAGACATGCTGAAGACGATGGTGAAAACTATTTTCTCGGCGGACAAATATTTCGACCGGAATCCGGCCCAAACCGGAAAGTTTGTCAAAATTAAAAGCTATGTTTGGAGTTGATTAGATGTTTGATTTAGTGCAAGAAGACATGCTGAACACTTATGTGGAAACAAGTTTCTACCCGGACATGTAGTTCGTCCGGAATCCGGCCAAAACCGGAAAACTGTTGGAAGTCAAAGTTTTATTTCTAGTTGATTAGATAAGCGATTTAGGGGTAAGAAGAGATGCTGAGTCCCTGTGTGACAATCGTATTTTACCCGGACATATAGTTCGACCGGAATCCGGCTGGAATCGTAAAATTTGTTATAAGCTAAATTTCTATTTGAAGTTGATTAGATGTTCATTACTGGGGAAAGAAGATACCCTGATTTCGTCTTTGAGCTTTCTTTTTTCGCCGGACAAGTAGTTCTGGAGTTCGGCCGGAACCGGGAAATTGGCAGAAGTGGCAGGAAGTTTTCGTCAAAACAGATATGACTTATGGTAAACACACATGCTGAATCCAAATCTGAACTTGGTTTTCTCAGGTGATTAGCTATTTGGCCTTAATCTGTTTCTGAATTTTAATTGTAAAAATGTTCAAGGAGTCTGGCGAAGATTGGATCTGGCTAAGACAAGACCCAGTTGTCTGGATCAGATATTGAATTTTTGGGATCCCATCGAAACCTTTGGTCTTGTTAAGATAAGGAAATTTTGCACCAAACCAGACAGAATAATGATGAAACGTTCCGCCGCAGGCGAAATTTCCAAAATCAGCCTATTTTCAGTGCCTATTTTCGAGTGAAAATCACGATTTTGGTAATGGCGTAATGACTTGTAGAAAATCTCTATACAACCCTACGAACAGAAATAGGTCATTTGCTGTCGAAATTCACGTTTGGTTACTGCCTTATGTCATTCTGAAAAGCTCAAAACATACGACTGTCATACAGACAAGCTCAAAACATACGACTGAGAGTAGATTCTCTGGAGCATGGGGGGGGGGGTGAGTCACCGCCCCACCCCTCGAACCGCCCCTGGACGTGCCGTGTCTGAGTCACGGAGAGTTAGCTCAGAGAACTCCCAAGGATTATTTACATAGACGACCATTCAGGTAACCAAAACAAAATATTTACCTCCCGACTTGAGTCTCGTCTGTGAATTTAAACATAAAATGTCAAGCATGAATCTGTAAACTCCTGTCGGGCGAAGGACCAAAGTTTGCTCTGTCCATAAACCCAGATTTTTTTTATTTTTTTTTTAAATGCAACGGCAAACCTGTTTTCTCCTTTTGTTTATGTAACAAAAAATATCAAGTACGTACGTAAGAATATCATAAAAAGTAAAGTACGAATCTGTAAACTCCTGTCGGGCTAAGAACAAAAGTTTGCTCTGTCCATAAACCGGATTTTTTTTTTTTTTAATGCAATGGCAAACCTGTTTACCCGTTTTGTTTCTGAGTAAGCATGTGTTTAATGCATTGTTCGAATAGGTGTAATAAGCTGAATAGCGCTATACGCGATGTTTAATACGTCGTAATACACACCCTTGTTCGAATAGGAAGTGAAAATGTTCTTATCAATACATTGTTCGGTGTTGCCGAGCGGATACAATTTTTTTAGCTTCTAGAGATCAGAAAAGTTTTACTTGAAGTACACGAGTACAATTTTACGCCCATTCTATTGTAACAAGATCAAAGGTTTCGATGGGATCCCAAGAATTTAATATTTGATCCAGACAATTGGATCTTGTCTTCGCCAGACTCCTTGAACATTTTTACTATTAAAATTAGAAACAGACTAAGGCCAAATACTAATCATCCGAGAAAACGAAATTCAGACATGGATTCAGCATGTTTACCTCTATAAGTCATATCTGTTTTGACAAAACTGATCGAGACTTCCTGCCTTACTTCTGCCAAATTTCCTGTTTCGGCCGAATTCCGGCCAAACCACTTGACCGGTAACAAAATAAAGGTGAAAAATGAATCATCGTATCTCATTACCCCTACATCTTTTCAACTTAAAATGAAACTTTAACTTCTAACAAATTTTCCGTTTTGAGCCGGATTCCGGGCGAACTATATATCCGGGTAAAAAACGATTGTCATATACGGATTCAGCATCTCTTTACCTCTAAATTGGACATCTAATCAACTTCAAATAAAACTTTTGCTTTATAAAATTTTCCAGTTTTGGCCGGGTTCCGGGCGAACTACCTGTCCGGGTAGACAATGATATTCACATAAGTGTTCAGCATGTCTTCTTACCCCGGAACCGACTATCTCCTTAGCTGTTTAAAAATATTTTTGTCCCTTGATTTGAACCCTCACACTAAATGTAGGGCTACAGAGCCCATCTACGAACTCGACCTTTCCCTTGACCCAAAGAATCCTCACACCAAGTTTCATCAAAATATCTCATTCCCTTTGAGAGTTATCGTGCTGACAGACGGACAACTTTTGCGATGTCATAGGTATCCCTCCACTTACGTTTTGGGATCCCAAAAATTACTAAATTAACAGACATGAGTAGAGTAGAGTAGAGTAGAATTTAATTTAAAAATGTCTTTCACAGCAATCATGCCGAATTTGCATTTCTCGTCAACATATAATACATGAAAACGTTGTCAACGGACATTTACAGCAGATTTGCAGATGTCAATATATATATACAATTTAAGCACAACCAAATCATATAAATGCAAATGGAACAAAACAAATTCATTTTTAGTCGGGAGAATTAAAACATACAGCATTGGTCCTCGAACCAGTATTAAGTAGTCGGTACAGAACAAAAGTGGTCTTTTGAAGAAAAGTTGTTTCTCAACTTCCAACAAAGTAGAACTTTAGTGCTTCCCGTAGCAACCCTGATGATGTTGCTCCTTTCCTCGGCCCGCTGGCGGAACTAACCAAGCGATCTGGTTGACTTTGCATAAGCGAAGGTAGAACACCGGTCTATTCTCATAATTCGGCTTATTACAGCCCTGCCTGAGGAAAAGAGGAATCTCTAATAGACCTTATAAGCCGTAATACAGCTTATTACACCTATTTGAACAATGCTTAACTTGAAAAATAACTTTTTTTGCTGTAAATTCGGCCTAAATTTATTCTCGATGGACACTATTTTGCCACTTTTTTCGACAGATAGATTTGTGATTTCATAGGATTCTTTATTATGGCACTTGCCCTTCGGCCAAGTGCCATATAGCGATCGCAGTTTCTGTCCGTCCGTCGGTCTGTCGGTCTGTCGGTCTGTCCAGGTTTTGCTAGTTCGGGCACTTCCAGATAAGCTAGGACGATAAAACTTGGCAGGCATATCAGGGACCCCAAATGATTAAGTTGGAAATAGTCACTTCCCCGATCCGAGCACTGTGGGGGGAGTGGAGGGAGGGGGAATCCGGAATCTTGAGGTATTTTTAACTTTTGAACGGGTGATCGGATCTCGATGAAACTTGATATTTGGAACGACCTCATGCCTCAGACGACCCACTTAAAATCCGGACCGGATCCGGCGACTTTTGGGGGGAGCTGGAGGCGGCAACCGGAAATCTTGGGAAACGCTATGAGTGGAGGGATCGAGATGAAACTTGGTGGGAAGACACCTAGCAAACACTAGATACATCATTGACATAACCGAGCCGATTCCGGCACTGTGGGGGGAGTGGAGGGAGGGGGAATCCGGAATCTTGAGGTATTTATAACTTTTGAACGGGTGATCGGATCTCGATGGAACTTGATATTTGGAAAGACCTCATGCCTCAGACGACCTACTTAAAATCCGGACCGGATCCGGTGACTTTTGGGGGGAGCTGGAGGGGGCAACCGGAAATCTTGGGAAACGCTATGAGTGGAGGGATCGAGATGAAACTTGGTGGGAAGACACCTAGCAAACACTAGATACATCATTGACATAACCGAGCCGATTCGGGTACTGTGGGGGGAGTAGAAGGAGGGGGAATCCGGAATCTTGAGGTATTGTTAACTTTTGAACGGGTGATCGGATCTCGATGGAACTTGATACTTGGAAAGACCTCATACCTCAGACGACACACTTAAAATCTGGACCGGATCCGGTGACTTTTGGGTTGAGCTGGATATATGGGGCAACCGGAAATCTTGGGAAATGCTATGAGTGGAGGGATCGAGATGAAACTTGGTGGGAAGACACCTAGCAAACACTAGACACATCATTGACATGACCGAGCCGATTCGGGCACTGTCGGGGGAGTGGAGGGAGGGGGAATCCGGAATCTTGAGGTATTTATAACTTTTGAACGGGTGATCGGATCTCGATGGAACTTGATATTTGGAAAGGCCTCACACCTCAGACGACCCACTTAAAATCTGGACCGGATCCGGTGACTTTTGGGGGAGCTGGATGGGGCAACCGGAAATCTTGGGAAACGCTACGAGTGGAGGGGTCGAGATGAAACTTGGTGGGAAGACACCTAGCAAACACTAGATACATCATTGACGTGACCGAGCCGATTCGGGCACTGTCGGGGGAGTGGAGGGAGGGGGAATCCGGAATCTTTAGGTATTTATAACTTTTGAACGGGGGACCGGATCTCGGTGAAACTTGATATTTGGAAAGACCTCATGCCTCAGACGACCCACTTAAAATCCGGACCGGATCCGGTGACTTTTGAGGGGAGCTGGAGGGGAGAACCGGAAATATTGGAAATCGCTATGACTGGAGGGATCGAGATGAAACTTGGTGGGAAGACACCTAGCAAACACTAGATATATCATTGACATAACCGAGCCGTGCCTACTCGTAACAAGTGCCATATGAGCTCGTAGCTCTTGTTTTTTATCGGGATCGCAAAAAGACGCTCTGCTCCTCAGCGTTTCACAAAATTTCGCCTGTCGCGCGATTCGTACTATTCTTTATTGAGAGAACGGTGTGTAAAGGTAGAAACACATTAAAGGCTAGAATTTATGTGGTAAGTAGTTATACCTTGCCAGAAAAAGGCAGATGGGTCCTTCCTTGGGTACAGGTTTTGGAAGCTTTCCTCTAATTAAAATGAAAAGCTGAAGTTGTGAATTTATATATTTACTAATTTGATTACAAGAATAATTTCAGCTGATGCATTGCAGCTAGTTTCACACCGGTTCTATTATTCGTTGGGGCCGATGGGGGCGGGGATGTGCGCTGCTGCAACGGTTCATTTTTGTCGTACGTGTGAGTCGTATATTGTGATCCAGAAATCGTTAAAATGAGGGGTCTCACCAACCCCCACCCTGAGTGCTTCTAGCCACCCCTGGGACCAAGACCAAGAAACTTTCCACATTTTTCATACCACTCATGCTCGCTTCCTTTGCAGCTAAAAAAGCGAGTACAAGCAGAAACGGAGAAGAAGAAACTATACGTCCAGGCTCTTGCAGCAGGTGTATCTGTGGACGGTCAGCAACTCTTCGCTGCAGTAAGGAAAACGTAAGTTAGTTGTTCCTATCCATAACAGGGCTATGACAGAAACTATTATTTATTATTCCTGTCGAACTTACAGTTTTCAGCGCGCGGATCGTTTAATTTAATAGCTTTTCGTACCGTGTAAAAGACACAAATAAAATCTGTTTCGAAAAGGATAAGTAAAAAGTTTGAAAAATAATTGTTGTAAAAATGTGTAGTAACTTTTGTGATTTGCGAATCGCCAATGTTTCATCGCTCGTGTCAAGTGATTATCATGTGAGGGAACGAAAATATTCTTCGCTAGCTGCATAGAAAGTATACAAAAATAAACTAGTTACTCCGTGTATACCACTTTCTGAACATACCATAAATGGATAATCGTGACGATGACGTATTTCACTCAGTCGGCGAAATGGGGTGCAAGCTCAGAAAATTAAAATTCGACCAGTAAGAGGTCCGACGTTTACTATCAATTTTTGTCTTACTTTCGGAAAAGTGAATTTTATGCTATCCAAGCTGACGGACCCACTGATCATAGAGATGCGAATCATCGGTCCTGGAATCAAGTCGCTTTTGACCACCTTAATTACTGTTCTGTTCTTTGCGATCTTGGGAGAATCAGGCAGCTCGTATTCTTTTCTTGCCCTTGCAGGTTTGGGTGACACAGCGCGTGACAGGGAACCCGTTACTACGTCCACCCGTCACTTCGCCTAAAAAATCGTCAGTTCTCCCACTTTTTCCGACAGTTCGCCTAAACGTTAGTTCGCCCACTTTTTCCGACAGTTCATCCACCCGTCACTACGCCCGTGAAGCTATGGAAGCTTTCCCAGATGTTTCCTTTGGGAATGTTTTTAAAATCTGGATTGGAGGAAAGGAATGCAGGTGGTTAGATGTGCTTTGACACTAGGTACAGGATAATACACTTTTTTTGAAGTGACTGATTTAGTAAGGTTCAGCATTAACCGTCATCATCGGGGGCACGCGTACAAGCTTGCAAAATCAAGATCCACAAGGACGTTTTTAAGTGGGGTTTTGGCAACAGAATTTTCGATCCTTGGAACAGCCTTACCGAAGATACGGCTAATGCTGAATCGATCAATAGTTTCAAGTGCATTGTTGATGGGATTTTTAACTCTGAGCAGTCAAAATTTCTTATAGTTATTTAGAGGCGAAAGCCTTTTCTCTTGCTTTGTATTATTATTATTATTATAAACTATGCCCTGTTTATATCTGCAGTGCAGTGAAAAGCTCTAACAAGCATCTCCCTTTTCAGGATTGACGATGTATCCTGGGACGGTGTAAATATCATTGTACAGAATGAGATAAAAATAACGCCACCCTACACTACCACAAGCATTGTTGGAAACCCTGAGAGCAAAGCCTACATTCATGTTAGGAAGATTGTGAGTAACAGACATATATATTTTATAGTTGTAGGGGAGCTAAGACAGTAGTTATCATAGTTATCATAATCCGTAACAGCTACCCCTTTTCGACAAAGTTAGCAGCGCATTATCTTTACAATTGGAACAAACAGTTTCATACATGCATGCATTTTCTGATTGAAACTTGTATCCGAATTCCCTATTTTTTATTTTTTCAGTTATAGATTGTAACTTATACGTTTAAACAGGTATCTTCCGACTGCGTGCCATTACATATAAAAATAAAAAATGCCAAGTCAGGAATGGCTTCAGTTTCTTAGCAGGAGGTAAGGCCAGTTTCTTAGCAGGAGGTAAGGCCACGTAAAGATAGTTGTGTAGCTGGCTATTATCTTTCGAATCTGTCCGGCTAGTCATGTTCCAAGAAGACTTGTACCATCTTTATTTGAAGCAATCAAAGATTGTATCACGCACCAGCGAGGACGAATCCAGCCGACGAAAAGCACCAAGATTTTGTAGAGATTCTCTAACTCACTTTCTGAGAAGTTAAATGAATAAATGAATGAAGGGTTTAATAAAAAAAACTAGAATCTTCAATGCCCAGAGGCGAACCTGTAAGGGACTAATTACCCTCGAAACAAAACATCAACAAAACAAAAAGTTTGGGAAAAATAAAGAGAAAAAGGAAATAAAGAAAGAAAGAACATATAGTCTTAGAAAGCAGCTTTTATAGTCGTCGTTTCGATTTAGACTTTGTACTGTGGACGTCGCCCTTTTAGGTCCATTTGTAGACTTCCATCTCCTAATCCCCTCGACCGTTGGTTTGAAAAAAATGTAATAACCAACGTTAGTCTTTTGCCGTTGAAACGCCAAAGCCCCGGCTAACTTCCCAGAGTCGAAGATCGCAAAGGCAAGTAAATATGAGATGATTCAGAATGCCTTGGATGAGGCTCGTCGTACCAGAGATACCTTGCAAGCGCAACGAAAGTTTAATGTGAACGGTAAGGAGAAACCCCATTAGTGTCACTAACCTCGTATTTTGTTTTCCTAGATTGAGAAACACTCGAAAGATGTCGGCGCATCGTCCGAACAGTGATTCAGTTGTCAGATGGTTTGTTATGTGAACACCCGAATCGAAGCTTGTGATGATTTGTTTCGCCCAAGGTGGGCGACGATTGGTTGCCTGTGCAACTTCGTTATTTTTTAGAGTTTTGAAAACTCTACATCCTCCTTGCAGTTCATTCAGTTCGGAAGTATCTTCATTTTGCAAGTTGTAGTTTCCTAGTATGAGTAAAAATACTTTTTTTTTATGTCCAGTGTCAACTTTCAGACCGTAAGCCCCGGCGACGCCAACAGGTTACACAGTCTTATCACTAGCATCTGCGGTTTCAGGTAATGATGACAACCCGAGAAAAATGTTACATGAGCTTATGTCCGGTACAGTGCCAATCAGGCGACCTACCTACATTCTTCTTCTTCTAATGGTTTACAGTCGGAGCAATGAAACATGTTCGACCGCTAGACGGAAACTCAGAATCTTTGACAAAGTTTGGAACGAAACAATTTCTGTTTTGTGCTACGTTCTCTGGTGACAGATTACCATACCAGTATTACTTTCACGGAGCTATCTTTTGGACTCTCTATGCATAATTTCCAATGGTTGGCAAAGTATGATTGTCTTGTTTCAGACAATGCGTTCGTGGCCGAGCCAGGCTGAAAAATATGAGAGGCCTTAGTTCCAGTCAGCGCAAAATATCACAAGGAAGTAGCGCCAAGACCTATTGTTTCCACGCATCGAAAACGGGCTTACTCGTAGCACTGCCTACGACGCTCGCGACATTTTTAAAGTGAGACAAACTTGCGGGTTTCGAAAATTCTAGTACAGCTAAGAGGTAGTCTGTACACATCGTGGAAACAAGGGACAAGGGAGGTTGTATCTTTTTATGGCACTTGCCCTTCGACAAAGTGCCATATAGCGATCGCAGTTTCTGTCCGTCTGTCGGTCGGTCCGGGTTTTGCTACTTCGGGCACTTCCACATAAGCTAGGACGATGAAACTTGGCAGGCATATCAGGGACCCCAAATGATTAAGTTGGAAATAGTCACTTCCCCGATCTAAGCATCGTGGGGGTAGTGGGGGGAGGGGGAAACCGGAATCTTGAGGTATTTATAACTCTTAAACGCGTGATCGGGTCTGAATGAAACTTGGTACGTGGCAAAACTTCGGGACTCAGACGATCCACGTAAAATCCGGACCGGATCCGGTGACTTTGGGGGGAGTTGGAGAGGGGAACCGGAAATCTTGGGAAACGCTTAGAGTGGAGTGATCAGGGCGAAACTTGGTGGGAAGAGCAAGCACAAGTCCTAGATACATCATTGACATGACCGGGCACTATGAGGGGAGTTTGGGGGGGGGCGGGTTTCTGATGATCCGTGAGTTCGGTCCTTCCAGATGCACTAGGACGATGCAACTGGACTGGCATATCAGGGACTTGGAACACACCGACTTGACAATAGGCGTTTACATGATCCGATTATTGTGGGGGGCAGCGGAGGGAGGGGGAATCCCGAATCTTGAGGGATCTATAACCCTTGAACGGGTGATCGGACCTTAATGAAGCTTGGTATTTGGAAAGACCTCGTGTCTCACACGATCCACATAAAATCCGGACCGGATCAGGTGACTTCGGGGGGAGCTGGAGGGGGGGGGGTTTGGACTTTATGACATGGTCAAAAACCAAACGAATGGGCCGACTGGGATGCAATTTGGACAGTATCGAGTTTATGCTGCCTATTTTTTATTTGGTGTCCGGACCGGATCCGGCAACGGTATAGAAGGAGGATCAGGCGAAAAACGGAAATTTGCAGATATGTTCCAATTCCAGTCAAGCTTGAAGGAGGAGAAGAGAAGATGTCTGAGATGCAAAGTTTATGTGTCCTAGTCGTATTCGACCACAGTGGGAGGAGTTGGAGGGGGGGTTGGATTTTGAATCAAACTTGGAAACAATAGAGACCATGTGTCCTGGATGACATGTTTTAGAATTGGCCCTGGTTTCGAGAGCGAGGCGTACCGGCAATAGTACGGCACTCCTAGAAATCAAACGAGTGGGTGAAACGTTTGCCCTAGATTATCTGAGGAAATGCTAAGACTCTGGTAAAATTAGATACCTTATTTCTAAGTCCAGTCCTAGGAGGGTAGAAGGGGGGATTTTGTAACATTCTCATCTACTTTCTTGTACCATCTACTCGTAACAAGTGCCATATGAGCTCGCGGCTCTTGTTTTTGGCTGCTTTCGGAATAATCGTAATACGTTTCTTGGTAATACGGAGTCATCAACAGCGTCAATGAAGTTGCACGACTTATTGAGTTTGAGTAGGGACGTTATTACCTTAATTCGCATCTGGGAGCGAATTAAGATAGGTCTTGATTCTTGATCTGTTGAATCGCTCCGTCATTGATTATGTGATGAGTTGCTAGGCATCAGTAGCATCCCAGTAGTACTTCGAGGGCACAGCATTCCACTCTTTATCTAATGACTTTTTGAAGGCTTCCTCGTTGAGTGCTGATACAGTTTCGTTGGTCAAACTGTTCCAGATATTGACACTCGATATGAGAAGAATTGTTCTAGTTGTCGAGTTCTGGCAGATGGCTTAAACAACTTCTTAAGACTGCTCCCGATTGCTCCTTTCTATTTGCGCCAACGATCTGACAATAGGCATACAGATTTGGGGTTGTCGAGTCAGGTCAGCTTATACGTCATAAGCATGTAAGCTCGCCGTCGTAGAAAAACAAATGTTGTCAGTTTTAGCTCTTTCAGACTTTACTCATAGGATTTATCTTTCATGTTCGTTATCGTCTTTTCTATGTATCCCACGTAGTGCTAGTGTCGCTGCTATTGCGTCACTTCTTTCTTTCAAGTCTTGACGCTACTCTCTCCCTAAGGCATATTCTCGCCGTTCCCCGAGGAGACTACTTGAGGAGTCCCCGCGTTTTTGTTTGTCCCGGGGACTCACTCCCCATATTCTCGCGAGTTCCCACGGACAGGGAATGGTCCGATTATCGTCACCGTCATCAAAAGACTCCCTTTCAGATTCGGAGGGGAATCAGTTTTTGCTGGTTTTGGTGTAATGTAAAATGAAATTAGAAAATCAGAATCAACAAAACCAAAAATAAATTGGATCCAGACTAATTTCGTCAACTGCAATTTTTTTTTTTTTTCGAACAGAATCTATCTTGGAAGCATTCCCCGTGTTCTGACTGTTTCCGGACGCCGAATCCGCGTTGAGTGACTATTCTCGCCGTTCCCTTCGATTGAGTCCTCGGGGAACGGGGAGAACACGCCTCAGTGTTATTTTTTACTAGTGACCTTTTATCTATCATACTCTGTTCTGCAACTAGGCCGTAAGACTGCAGAATTTTCATAAAAAACAAGACCAAAGGTGTCGATGGGATCCCAAAAATCTAACATTTGATTCAGGCAATCGGGTCTTGTCTTCCTTGTCTTCGCCAGGCTAATCATATATACCTCGATAAGCCATATCTATTTTGACCATACTGACCGAGACTTCCTGCTTTACTTCTGCCAAGTTTCCGGCTTCGCCCGAATACCGAACGAACTACTAGTCCAGCAAAAAAAGAAAATTCAGAAACAAATCCAGCGTATCTCCTTATCTCTCTAAAAAAAAAAAAAAAACATCTAATCAACTGTGAATGAAAGTTAAATCCGGTTACAACCGGATTCCGGACTAGTTATATGTCCGGGTATAAAATGATTGTCATGTACAGACGTTGCCTGTCCTCTTACCCCTTAATCTGTCATATAATCGAACTTTTGCTTTTAACAGATTTTCCGGTTTTGGCCGGATTCCGGGCGAAATACTTGTCCGGCGAGAAAATGGTTTTCACTGTCGTGCTCAGCATGACTTCTTACCCCATGCTATCACATTAGCTGTTTAAAAAATATTTTGTTTGTCCCTTAATTTGAACCCCCTCCCCCACCCCTAAGTGTAGAACTACAGGGCCCATCTACGAACTCGACCTTACTCTTGACCCAAAAAATCGTCACATCAAGTTTCATCGAAATATCTCATTCCCCTTCGAGAGTTATCGTGCTCACAGACGGACGGACGGAACACTTTTGTGATGTCATAGGTATCCCTCCACTTACGTTTTGGGATCCCAAAAATCGGGTTTGCGCAGCGTTGCCACGCGTGGGGATTTATCCCGGAATTCCGGTTTTTATTTTTGTGATGGGGATTTTCGTGATTTTGCTCCAGGATTCCGGGATTTTTGAGTTGATTTCGGGATTTTTGTCCGGTTGATAATGTGCAGTTAAAAAGTAATAAAATTCTAATATTTTCTTTCGGAATCTCGAAAAAATAATCAATTCGAGTAACACACCGAGATTTTTATCCTGACATTTTGCCGAGACTCGGCACAATAAAAGCAATTTCTCCAAGACGGATCATTGTGTTCCGAGAGCAACACTTTGGTTTTGTCGTGTTTTTTTTTGTTGTTTGTTTGTTCCTAGTAGCTCGATTTCGTCTTATTACTAGAAGGCCGCAGGCCGGATTGATGAATAATGATTAATGACGTTACATTTAGGAAAGCTCCGTAAAACTCTTGCCTGGGGCCAAAAAGGGTGGTTTTTGCTTGTAATTGAGCCAGAGCCTGCTGTGGGTAAAGTGAAGTGGACTTGTATAGCCTATGGCAGAGAGGACTGTCTGAAGTTATGCAGCCAAGCTTTCGTTTCATCAAACCAGATCAAACCATGTTTCTACTTTGAGTGGAAAGCTCCGTTCTAGCAGACAAGGAGACAGGCACCAGTTTGAAACTGAAGATGGACTAAAATCTAAGTGCGAAATATGTGCGGCAGTTCCCTGGCTCCACGGCCACTATATCTTCTTTGAGTGATAAATAGAAAAATTTACAGTATCAAAAAAGTGTAATTTTCCAACGATTCCGAAAGTGCTGCCATCTATTGTTTCTGCCCTAGTCTGTTAACGCTCTGGTCTTGCTACTTTGCCCTATACAAAGGCGAGAAAGTCAGAAAGTACAAATAATAGAAATGCGGATTTTTGTTCCCAATCCGGGATTTTTCCCTCCGATTTTGACCTGCCGGCAATCGTGGTTTGCGCTAGTTTCAAATTTAAAGTGATATCATGCGTTAACGACACTGATTTCGCTGAAGGAAGGTATGACTGAGAATAAAACTCTACCAGGGGTGGCCCGAAGGGAGGATGCTTCAACCCCCCCCTGCGATTTGCTCAGTCGTTTATTTTGGCCTCGCCGAGGTCCCGGGCACTTGTTATAGTCAACAACAATCCTGAATTTGTTTTAAACTTTGGCACTACCCACCTTTAGTCGTACACCTGTGTCCCTGTAAAAGGAGCCAACTCGTTTAAACCAGGTTAAGTAACCCCGTTAGGTCGGAGACGTGATTCATCATGGCAGCATTCGTCTTTGTTTTAAAACCTGTTTCTGTCCCTTGTGATTTGTATCTATTTATCTATGTCTCACTTGGGTCTTTGAGATTTTAGCGGGCCAAGCTATAACAAGACCTAAGGTTTTGATGGGATCCCAAAAATCTAATATTTGATCCAGACAACTGGGTCTTGTCTTCGCCAGATGCAGTCTGTGCCAGGCTAATCATTAGAGAAAATCAAGTTCACAAATACCTCTATAAGCCAGCCATATCTGTTTTGACGATAGACCGAAACATCCTGCTTTACTTCTGCCAAATTTCCGGTTTCGTCCGAATTCCGAGCAAACTACTTTTCCAGCAAAAAAAGAAAATTCAGAATCGAATTCAGCGTAGGGTATCTCCTTATCAAGAACATCTATAATCAATCTCAAATGAAACTTTAGCTTCTAAAAAAATAACAGTTACAACCGGATTCAGGACGAGTTATATGTCCGGTTGAAAAATGATTGTCATACATACAGACTCAGCGGCTCTTCTTAACCCCAAATCTGTCATCTAATCAACTTCAAATAAGACTTATTACTGCTTACCCCTAAATCGAACATTTAATCAGCTTCAAATCCAACTTTTACTTTTAACCAATTTTACATTTTTTGCCGGATTCCGGACAAACTACTCGTCCGGCGAGAAAATGATTTTCACCATCGTCTTCAGCATGTCTAATTACCTCTAAATCGAGTATTTAATCAACCTTATATTAAACTTTTACTTTTAACAAACTTTCCGGTTTTGGCCGGATTCCGGGCGAACTTCTTTTCCGATGACAAAATTCACCATGATGTAAATCATGTTCAACATGTCTTCTTATCCCATAATCGACTATCACATTATCTTTTTAAAAATATTTCATTTGCCCCTTAATTTAAACCCCCTCCCCCACCCCTAAATGTAGGGCTACAGAGCCCATCTAAGAACTTGACCTTACCCTTGACCCAAAGAGTCCTCACACCAAGTTTCATATAAATATCTCATTCCTTTCGAGAGTTATTGTGCTAACAGACGGACAGACGGACAACTTTTACTATGTCATAGGTATCCCTCCACTTACGTTTTGGGATCCCAATAAGTTAGTGGTTAAAAACGAAGTTCAAGTCTCATCTGTGAATCGATGTCTTTCTCAGCATTAAAAGTCAAGTTCATATTTGCACAGTCCTGTCAGGCGAAGACCGGAATTTTGTTGCGCTCATAAATTTGGATTTCTTATTTTTTTAAATTCACAGCAAAACCTGTTTTCCTCATTTTGTTTCTGAGTAAGTATATTGTAAACTCTTTAAGTTCCCACCAAATCTGCTTTGTATCGAATTTGTATCACACTAGTCGTTCAGCAAGTGCCATATAGCGATTGCAATTTCTATCCGTCCGTTGGTCGGTTGGCCTGGGTTTTGCTAGTTCGGGTACTTCCACTGAAACTTGGCAGGCATATCAGGGACCTCAAAAGATTAAGTTGGAAATAGTCACAGGTTGTCGGCGAAACGTCCCCTTGCGAGCCCTAGATCCGATCACGTCTGGGGGAGTTAAAAGAAGTGGAATCCGGTAATTTCTGACTTCCATAGATTGCGAACGGGTGGTCCGATTCGAGAGAAACTGTATGGGTGTTAAGAACCAATGACCTAGATATGCAAAACGTGTCTCCGAGTCACATACAGCAACCATGCTAGGGGTTTTGGAGGTGGGGGACTGGAAACTTTGTCACATGAATCAAAACGAACGAATGGGTCAATGGGATGCGAGTCGGACAGTGCCGACTTAATGTGGCCTAGTTTGTCTGTTGGTGTCCCGACCCTCTGGCCAGAGCAGGAGGAGGATGAAACGGAAACCGGAAGTTTTTAGATATGGTCCGACTTGACTCGAACTTGGACTAGAAGGGAAGATGTCGGAGAGCATAGTTCATATTTCCTAGTCGTTTTAGGCCACATTGGGAGGGAGTTAGGAGGGGGTTCTTGGGAATTTTGTGGCTCGCATTGAGGTCAAACGAGTGAATTGATCCGAATGAAACTCAGAAAGTAGAGAGATCATATGCCCTAGATCTCAAATTGTATGGTACGGACCGGATCTGAGCACGGTGTGGGGGGGGGGGGCAGAAGTTTCCGAAAAATTCTCAGACTCGATTGAAACTTGATAGCCGGTAAGAGAAAATGCTTTCTATGATCTGTTTTGTGTGTCAGAACCAGATTCGGGCCGCTGTAGGGGGATTTTCAGGGGGAGGGGCATCGGAAATAGCGTAGTACTCCTAGGAATCAAACTAGTGGGATGCAACATTCACCCTAGATGATCCAAGGCGATGTCGGAAACGCTCAGACTCGAGTGAAACCAGATATCCTATTTCTAGGTCCGATCCTGGGGGGGGGGGGGGGGTGATGGCGGTATTTGGGACGTTCTCATCTAAGTTGCGTTTTTTTTATGTAGTTTCGGCGTAGTTTCGCTTAAAAGCCGTTTTATTTGTCCATTCCATTTGCTGTAGTTTCGAACCTGAAAATACGGAGCTCAAACTACAAACTACCTCGCCGACGTAGTTTGACTTTTCGGAAGCAAGAACTCAATAAAACGCAAGTAAGACAAAACAAGAGCCAAACTACAAACTTTGACGAAACAAAAGTGAATCCAATAAAACGCAACTCTACTTTCTTACAGCACATACTCGTGCAAATTCCATGAGTTCGTAGCTCTTTTTTTTCAGTTGCCACTATTTCGTCACTTTCTTAGACGGACAGATTTGTGATTTCATAGCTATTCCATACTTTTCATTTGGATCAAAAAGCCGCTCTGCTCCTTGGAGTTCAAAATCTTCTCCCTATGGCGCATTTCTTAGTATTCTATGTGTCATTTATTTGGCGATTAGGCTTCGAAATCTTTAGATCTGAAGCACACTGAAGGCCAGAATCTATATGCTAAGTAGTTAGGTTATGACAGACAAACGCAGATTAAAAAAATCGCCTGCGGTGCTTGCTTGGAATTGTCCCTGGTACAAACATTGAAAGCTTTCTTTTTATGCGGAATAGCTGAAAAGAAAAGCCGTGGTTTTGAATGTATGTATATTTAAATTTTGATTTTAGGAACAGTTTCGGCCGAAGCATTGCGGTTAGTTTTACACCGATTATATTATTTGTTGGCGGGGAGCGGCAACGGCTAAACGCTGGGTATATCCACTTGGCATAGCCTATGCCTAATGCTGGATATCCTATTCCAAACGCTGGATAGGCCAGCCGTTGGTACCCTAACCCTGACCTACTTCACTATTGATGAATTCTGATTGGTTGATTTCTGAGCTTCACTCAAATCATCAATATTTTGTTGGATCCCAGTTTCCAGCATTTGGCATAATGACAAGTGTATCCAGCGTTAAGCATAGGGTGTACCAAAAGCTAGATATATCCGGTGTTTGGCATAGGCCTGGACAGGGCCTGGCATAGGCTTTCCAAAATTGAGAGATTTGTGGTAGACTGATCTGGGAGCCATACTTTATGTCCTACGGCTGTTTCGATTAATACCAAACGCTAGCCAGTACATACAAGCTTCCGTTAATCATTGACGTCCTGTCCCCGAGTTGTAGCTCATATGGTTTGATTTTCGTGAGAACTACCGGATCCGTAACTGTAGAATATAAAGGAGGGCTCCCAGTTCCCTAGACAGTGCCACCCCCCTCCTGTAAATTTGCTGAGCTTCTGTGTTTCCACTTGACATGTGTCCCGCCACGTGTTGCCAGCTGTGATATTAAAATTAAATGCTTGTGTAATCTTCAGACACTTCAGTATACAAAGTTGTCAAAGTACTGAAAGATAACTGTAGGCAGAGTCAGGTCCAAATGTGTTCGTTAAAGAGTTTGCTTTACGGCTGTGGGGGGGGGGGGGAAGTTCAGATAGTTGTCTTAGGTCCTACATATAGTGAACAGTGTGATAGGAATAGAGGCGTTACTAGCCAAAACGTTTGGGGGGTGGGGGCAAGTTTTTTGTTATACCAACTGTTTATGCAGAAAAATGGCTGTTTTTAAGAAAAAAATGGTTATTTTGGCTAAAATCACCTGATTTTAAGAAAAAAATGGGTGTTTTTAAGAAAAAATCAACTATTTTCACAAAAAACATCTGTTTCTAAGAAAAATTGTGGCTCTTCGCGTGACGACTCTACTATTTTACGGACTGGCCAACAACATTGGGGGGATATACCCCCCCCCCCCCATATGTGAAACCTGTGAATAAGAAACACGTAATTTTTTAATTTGGTGGTCTTGGCGTACGCTGTATGGTACGGAATTAACATCGCGGACTTGATACACTTTCAAGCTGGAATGAGACCGACTAACTCAGACTGCACTACGTTCCAACCAGACTCCACTAGTTTTCTGTTTAAATATCAAGCAAGTAAGCATCAAACAGGTAAGCGCTGAAGATCAAGCATTAAACATATATTGTGACCCAAGCACCTTCAAAATAAATATAAAGTAAGTAATATAATAAGTAAGAAATATCACTTTAAGTCACTTTAAATGGAAAACTATGTAAATACTAGTGTTAAATTCACTGTTAAACAATTTAGAACTTGAGTTAACATTTGTTACATCTGGAATGTAACCTAAGAAATATGATAAATGTCAAATTGGGATAAGAATGACTTTGTTAAAACAAGTCTACCACAAACCCCTGGTTTTGGAACACCCTTTGCTAAATGCTGGGTAAGATTTGATTGAAGTTCAGACGTCAGCAGATCAGAATTCCGCTATAGTGGGGTAGGCCAGGGTACCCAGTGGAAGCCCAGCCTTAGACATAGGGTATGCCAAATGATATTGTACAATACTCAGCCTTTGGAAGGTGTCCCAAAATCAGTCAGTTGTGGTAGACTGGTTGGAACAGGATAGGCTGCTCAGTTTTAATATAAACCAATTGTGCCACAACCTTTTGGATAAGTTAGTCTGTGCCCAGGGGGGGACTGGTATGAAATCTGAGGACCCTATCCGGGTGGGGTGGGTCGTTTTTGCCCCGATTTGGCAGATTTTATTTAGGTGGTCCTCTTGGTTTTTTTTTTGTACACTGACCCAAGCAACATATCATTTAGCAGGAAATCACTCGGCCGAAACAGCTGGGACAAAGAGTCCAATCTGCACACCGGCATAATAATAATTTATTAAAGCCAACAAAGGGCCATACAGCAGTATTCATTATCGCACTTAACTAACAAAATTAAACTTCAAAATTACATACAATAAAATCACTTCTTTTTACCCTTCTATAGCATTGCCAAATTACCTCCGATCTAAACTTCCAGTATACACTTAAAATATTTACATATCGACCGAATTACCTGACGATTTGTCGACTTCATAATACCAGGGAATAGTATGGGCACCCCACCAAAAAAAACATCTCTAATTTGCTTCACCCCCGGACAATCTGTCAGCAGATGGAATAAACTCTCTTCTACCTCACCACAAAATCGGCAAGCACACTCAGCCACTGGCAAAGACCTATTCTTTTGAAAAACCTTTTTCCTACTTCGTAATGGGAGACAGTTCGCCCGGAGTTGGAACCACATCTTTAACATTTCTGCGGGTTGACCTAGCTTAAAATAAAATTCTAATCCAAACAAATTCTTAAACTTCGGATAATCAGTGAGCGTCTCCGACTTCCGAATAGCCTCATTCCATAACTGAGTTTCTTGGTCCTGCAGTACTGAAGTAAATTTTCTGAAACACCGCGAAATTCTCCCAAGAATCAGAAAATCCTCATATTCGGCACTGCTGAGGCACGTCACAGAAGATTTTGGTTGGTTCGAAGCATTCTCCAATAAAGTCAGCAACTTTGTTACCTTACCTTGGACCTTAGTTCCTCATGCACCTCCGTAGGCGCTTAGGGCATCCAAGAAGAGCCGCCAGTCGTCTCTCATAAGGGCCGCTGCCCATACATCGTCCCATTTGGGCTGGATAGACGCGTTGATATTCTGAAGATCCAACTGGTGTACGACGAGGAGTGTTCTTCGGTCGCCCTCTTCGTCTGGACCACTCCGGATGCCACTGCAGGATAGCGTTCGGGAGTCTGGTGCTTCCCATCCTGATTGTATGGCCCAGACACCTCCAGCGGCGGATCTTGATGACTTCAGGAATAAGGGGTTGCACTGTCATCTGGCGAAACCCTTTCTGTCCAGTGTATGTTTAAGATCCGCCTAAGGCAGGTGTTTTCAAAGCCCAGAAGACGTTTGTCCAGCTGCTGGCTGAGGTGCCACGTCTCCGACCCGTACAGAAGTACCGAGAGAACGTTGCTGTTGAAAAGTCTCAGCTTGAGTCTAAGGGAGTACTTCTTGCTCCTCCATATCTTCTTTAGCCGATTGAAGACACCGCTGGCCCAAGTCTTAGCTGGACCTCCCTTGCACAAGCTCCAGTGTTTTCAACTGTACTGCCGAGATATCGGAATTCAACGACCTGTTCGACTTGCTGGTCCCTACAGCGTATATCTAGCGGAGATCCGCTGCTCGCCATACTCTTCGTTTTGGGGATGTTTATTGCTCGAACAGTTCAGCTATTTCACTGGTCTTTGTGAGGAAGTCCTGGCGCTTCTGTTTGCAGGTCTCCATTGGTTTGATGTCATCGGCAAAGTCTATGTCTCCTACTTTTCTGCCATCCCGGATGTCAATACCGTATCCTTCACATCTTCTTAGAACGTAGTCGATGATCAGGACGAACAGCAGCGGAGACCGAACGCACCCTTGCTTCACGACCGTCATAGTTTGGAAGTATCTGGTGTTGCCGTCGCGGGTACGTAAACAGCATTCCGTATCTTCGTAAAAGACTGCTATCAGGCTTACGAGTTTGTCCGGTATGCCATAGTACCGGAGCACTCTCCAAAGTGTAGCACGGTCGATGGAGTCAAAGGCTTTTTCGAAGTCTATGAAGACTAGGTAGAGCGTTTTCCTCCATTTGTTGGACTCTTCCAGCAGCATTCTTAGCACGAATATGAGATCCCCACATGAACGGTTTTGGCGGAAGTCAAGCTGTTCTTCGCGGAGGTGTTTTTCGAATGCTGGCTGTATGCGGTTCAGCAGGATGGTAGCCAAGAGCTTGCCAGGAACGGAGAGCAGGCTGATCCCTCACCGGTTTTCACACTTATTGGAATCGCATTTCTTTAAAGATTTTGACTGGAGTACTCCTTGTCCACTGACGTGGGACCTTTTTGGTTTCCCATACCAGGTTAAAGAGTGTCATCCAAACTGTTAGGCAGGCGTTTATAGACCACTTCAGCATCTCAGATGCGATACAGTCTTCTCCGGGCTCTTTTAGCTTCTTTAGGGCACCAGTGATTTCGGCTGAAGAGGATGGGTTAGAGCTTACTGCTAGCCTTCGCCGGTCTTTTCGGGGTCAGTGATTAGCGGGCCGCCCGGATCCCTTATAGGTCCATCTGAGCTTTCATCTCTATAAAATGACTCTTGTCCCTACGGGCACTTTTCTTCACGAGTTTGTCCCTTGTACACGTACTTGTAAATACGGCGTCAGTGGCAATATTTAAGAAAAGATAAGGCCGACCTTTAAAGGATACAGCAAGCCTCGAGAACGTATGCTCAAAAATAAGTCGCTGGACTTCTGCTGTCTTCGACGAGCAGGAGGGCAGAGGCAAAAATGAAAAACCGTCAATTTTTTCGTCGTCCCACTGAAAGCACAAGTAGAAGACTAGACATTCTTTGGCCAAGTACAAAGCCTTACTTGAAATCTGATGCTGAAGGCACAATGGGCATTAACTATGCTCTAATTCTTATAAAATGCTTCACACATACACATTTCTGACTTCCATTAGAGAGCGCTTCAAAAATAAGCCGTTTGCTTGTTATCGCTTGTCATTAGCTGCGTTCTTTGTCACGGGAGTTCTCACCGGTGGTCTCCGGTTTTTCTTATAAGCCGTTTTTGCATCCACCGGTGACTTCTCACCAGTCTTATAACCCGTTTTGGAACTAACCAGTGTCCGGTTTTATCTCACCGGTGCGGACTAACCAGAACCTGCTCGTGAGCCCTGCTGCAGCGAGGAGTTAGCCGGTTCTCATCAACTCACAGTTGAACCAAAAGAACGCGTTTTAAGGGAAGAACCGGACACTAGTGACTAAACACCAGAGACAGCCCGGAGTGCAACGAACGCAGCTATTATTTCTTCGGCGTCTCGGCGGAGATGGTTTCAGAGCATGGTATTGCAAGGCGCGGAAATTCAAAAACTCCCGACCATGTTACGAAAATCAATAGTTTTGATGAGCTCAGTGATCAGAGTGACGTGGTTGCTAAAATAAACCGTCTCTGTAGCTGTCAGATTGCTCTAATGTTGTCTGGTGAAAATTCTGTATTTTGTAGTATCGAAGAAAAGTTTTGTTTTCTGGATGTAAAGTTACAATACTGCCAAAAATGGACAAATATAACCGACTTACTTGCAGCTGGTTCCAGAGCTTACAAGGAATTCTCACTTAATACCGTTAATATGAATACTTGTCAACAATACAAATGATCCGAAGAATATATAAAAACAATGGATAAGAAAAAAAGAGACTCCGCTTATATTTGTCGAAGCTAGTAAATCGGAGTATGACAGTCAGCAAAAAACACCGTAACGTTCTATTAGCGAAAATAGGTTGTCTAGGAATCTGGTGATTTCTGATGTAACATTGTATTCTAGGGGGTGGTAATGTGGCGTCACGATTGTTTGATCTACCCATTGAACTTGAAGTATTTCCGAGGTCAAGAACTTAAATAAATCCTTCACGTGTGCTTAAATAAGCTTTTTACTTGGATAGTCTTCGTGATAATAATAAAAGAAGTACAGCATACTTCTAACCTTGTAATTTGGAATCGAACGATATGCTACACACCCTGTTATTGGGGGTGGTGTCTGCAATATTTTTTTTTTATGCAGATTTTTTCGGCGGGTATTGGGGTACCCCTAGCGGTTTCAGATTTCATACCAGCCAGGCGGGAGTGGGTGGGTATTTTTTCCGAAAAAGGCCAGATTTTAGGCTAGGGGTCCTCAGATTTCATACCAGTCCCCCCCTGTCTGTGCCCAAAATTTTTTGTAGTCAATTCAACCTACTTCGGATGCCTGATTTTTGGATAAGTTAGTCCATGCTAAAAAGGTGGTAAAGCCTTTGCTTTCCTGCACTTTTTGCAAGCTTTGGCTGCAGCTTTACTTGGGGCGGAATAGCAAGTTGGTGAAAATTGCCTATTATGTTCCTCCTTTTTAGGCTTAATCACTTCAGACCAGATTATCGCGTGAAAATGGAGCGAGATATTGATGCCCTGGAAGCTATTACAAATGACCTATGCAAGATTGGACTTGAGAATCTAAAGAATATAACAGATTTTACTTTTGTCAGTTTGAGTAGTGTAGATGAAAAAGACAGGACAGTGGAAATTGTTGTGGAACTCGACGCAGGTTACGGGTCTGCTCCATTAAAGTTCAAGTCTGATTTAGTGGGCTTTGAGACAGAATCACCAGTTACTACTTTACCAGAGCTATACACGGCTTTCTGTGAAGCTGTGCCAAGATATTCTCATTTTTGGGATATTTGTGATTCAATTGATGAAGAGTGCTGGGTAGTTGAGCCCACGGATCCTAAGATGACCGATTCCGACAGGAGAATAGTTGTCAACTCGAACACAACCTTGAAAATATCAGTTGACCCAGTGGATCCTTCAGATTTCCCGATTCTGCAAATATTTGGACCAGATGAAATAAAAGTAAGGCTTCAGAATAATATCGACATGAGACGGGACATGTGGGATGGAAATGGTGATTTTGTGCGAAACTTGGAGGCAGTCTTGGACTTCAAACTCCCTGCAAAATCGGAGGAGTCGCAGAGCTCTGTCTGTGAACCAACGTGTGGGATATGCCTCACTGGTGAATTGGAAGGGCTATTTCCAGAGGTGAATTGTGAAGGAGAAAATTGTGGGCAGACGTTTCATAGGATGTGTTTTGTGGACTATGTTGAGACGCTTCCGAACGCTTTGAGAACCAGACACATGATCACTGGAGAGTGTCCTTACTGCTGTACGCGACTCTCATGTTAGTGGACTAATTAGTTGGCTTTAATGGAGGTGGTTTTCCACTCTTCATACTTCTTCAGCAGAAGCTTACTCCGGGAAGCGTACTGATATCAAGAACAAATAACGAGAGCTCTTATTTGTTCTTGGTGATAGCTAGCCAAGAGTACTGTGAAGCTGACAGATTTTAGGTGAGTTTAGGTCTTGATTTTGTTTTCTTTCCTGATTGTGTGGTTTCCATCTTTGGTTGCTTTTTCGAAATTTGCCGTTGCCCATTTAGCTTAGTAGAGGAAAAATGCCAAGTGGCTTAGTTCGTCTTATTCCCGTTAGGTCCTCGTTGGTCTTGCTAGTGTTTCTACCAGTCCCCGGTATTTGTGTATGTACTTCAGTAAATAAGTTTGAAAACCTCTATCAAAAGACCTCCCTCGCCGGTTCGTAATACATCCTTTGATTGTTTCGAATAAAAATGACATAAGTCGTCTCGGAAGACGAGGCTTAAATTCAATATTTTCCGCGATTCTTGTAGCCTAGGTGAAACAAGACCAAAGGTTTCGATGGAATCCCAAAAGTTCAAATTTGATCCAGACATCTGGGTCTTGTCTTCGCCAAATCCAGTCTTCGCCAGACTCCTTGAACACTTTTACTATTAAAATTTAGAAACAGATTAAAGCCAAATAGCTAAACATATGAGAAAACCAAGTTCAGATATGGATTCAGCATGTGTGTTTACCCCTTTAAGGCATATCTATTTTGACGAAGCAGATCGAAACTTCCTGCCTTACTTCTGCCAATTTTTCGGTTTTGGCGGAATTCCCGAACTACTTGTCCAAAAATTAAGCTCAAAAAACGAATTCAGCATGTCTCCTTACACCTACATCCAACCTCTAATCAACTTCAAATTAAACTTTTACTTTTAACAAATTTTCCGATTTCAGCCGGATTCCGAGCGATCTATACGTCCGGTGAGAAAATGATTGTCATATGCCAATTTAGCATGTCTACTTACCGGCAAATCGAACATCTTTAAAATAAAACATTTACTTTAGACAAATTCTCCGGTTGTGGCCGGATTCCGGCCGAACTAATGGTCCGGCGAGAAAATAATTCCATATTCGGGCTCAGCACGTTTCCTTGCCCCTAAATCGAACCTGCAATCAACTTCATATTACTTTTCACACATTTTTTCGGTTTTCGCCAGATCCCGGGTGAACTATTTGTCCGGCGAGAAAATAATCTTCATATTTGGATTCTCCATGTCTCCTTACCCCAGATTCGACTATTTCATTAGCTTTTAAAAAATGTTTTTTGTCTCCCTTAATTTCAAACCCCTCCCCCACCCTTAAATATAGAGCTACATAGCCCGTCTTCAAACTTGACCTGTACTTTGACCTAAAGAGTCCTCATGTCCAGTTTTATCAAAATATCTCAACCCCTTCGAGAGTTATCGTGCTAACAGACGGACGGACGGACAGACGACAGACGGACAACTTTTGCGATGTCATAGGTATCCCTCCACTTACGTTTCAGGATCCCAAAAAGTCTATCTTATGTAGGCTACACTAGATTCTTAAATTCTGATTTAGTCGCTCCTTGTTTGTCACAGTCAGGGGCGTCACGACTGGGGGGAGGGGGGACGCCCCCCCCCCCCAATGTTGTCGGCCAGCCGGTAAAAAATAGCACCGGGATTTTTCGCCAAAACAGTGTATTTTTTCATGAAAACAGTTTTTTTTCTTCTAAAAATCAGTCGATTTTTCGTTAAAACAGTCGATTTTTTCGAAAATCATTCGATTTTTTTCAAAAATGTCGTTTTTTTTCTTGAAAACAGTCGTTTTTCTGCCAAAACAATCGGTAAAAATTACCAGCCAGTCGGGAAATGCTCCCCCCCCCAAAAAAAAAAAAAAAAAAAAAACATTTTGGCTAGTAACGCCTCTGGTCAGTCAGTTATACGTAGAGAAAACCACATTGACTCTTTTTGTGTCATGTAACGTTTTTGATGCACTCGTCTCTTTGGCCCAAGTCCGAAAGAAAATCGGTTAAGATCAACGAGTTGAATGCCCTTAGGCTACTTTGTTAATTGATGAGTCATTCCGTCGTGTTTTGTTGATTGAGAATATTTATCAGGTAAAGTGGGTCCCGGTATTTCTTTTTAAACTTTCGACACGGCGAATGTTACTTCTCATTCATAGACAGATAACTCTGATGAGTTCGTAGATGGGCTCTGTACCACTAGGCTATGGGCTATTTTGGGATGGGTGAGGGTGGTTTAGAATTTCAGTTGTATAGGTAAGGAAAGGATACAATTAAAATATGAAATTTATTTTTTCGACGGACAAGTAATTCACCCGGAATCCGGCCAGAACCGGAAAATTCGTTAAAAGTAAATTTTATTGAAGTTGATTAGAGGTTCGATTTGGCGATAATGTGACCAGGGGGGGGGGGGGGGGGGCGAAGCACTCAGGCCAGGGGGTGGGTGAGACCCCTCATTTCAACAACTCCTCGATCGTAATATACGACTCGCACGTACCGACAAAAATGAACTGTTACCACTACGCGGCAATGGCGCACATTCGCCGCCAACAAATAATAGAGCCGGTGTAAAACTAGCTGCAATGCATCAGCTGAAATTATTCTTGTGATCAAAATTTTTGATACGTTCATTCATAGCCGACGAGACTTGGGTTGTATTTTTTTTCGGGGTGTAGTTTCACTGTAGTTTCGACGTACTTTTTTTTCATTATGAAAGTACCGGGTACCGTTTTATTTGTCATTCGATACACTGTACTTTCGTGACGAAAATTAAAGCACGTAAAACTACTGTGACCTACATCTGAGCAATTGCAACTTAAAAGTTCGCAGAATTTGATTCCTTCTGTGTAAAAACAAACCCCGGTTCATTGACGAAACAAACTTTCGTCTTTCGCCCAATAGAAACACTATTTCTTTCGCCAATGCAGCATATTCATCGGAAAGGTTCAGATCTACCAGAATCTTCATCTGCAACCTTACCACGAAAGTAGGTCCGAGTCTCAATACGCGACAAAAGATGCTATGCACAGCAAATGAAGAACGAGAAGTTCACTTTTAGAATAACTTAAACATAAAAGAGATCATTTTCGACTTGTGTCAGTATCCTGAATTTTACGAAGCTTTTCAGATGTGCTTTAACACTAGTATAGAGGGGCGTCACGCTTGGGGGGGGGGAGGGGGCCACACACACACCATTTTTGTCGGACAGTGGTGGACCGCGATTTTTCGTAAAAACAGTCGACTATTTTTCGGAAGCGGTCGATTTTTCTTCGAAACAGTCGGTTTTTCGCAAGTCGATTTTTATGGCACTTGCCCTTCGGCCAAGTGCCATTTAGAGTTCGCAGTTTCTGTCGGTCGGTCCAGATTTTTCTAGTTTGGGCACATCCACATAAGCTAGGACGATGAAACTTGGCAGGCGTATTAGGGATCCCAAACGATTAAGTTAGAAATAGTCCCTTGCCTGATCCGAGCATCGTGGGGGGAGTGGCGGCAAGGGGAATCCGAATATAGAAGAATTATAACTTTTGAACCGGTGATCGGATCTTAATGAAACTTGATATTTTGAAGGACCCCGTGTCTCAGACGACCCAATTTAAATCCGAACCGGATCCGGTGACTTTAGGGGGAGCGGGACCGGACTTTTGGTGATCCTGCTAGTCAGGTACTTCCGGATGTGCTAGGACAATGACACTTGGAAGACAATATGTTAGGGACCCGAACAGATTGACTTGACAATAGTCGTTTCCTGGATCCAACCACCGTGGGGGAGTGGAGGGACGGGGAGTCCGGAATCTGGTGACACGCATAACTTTTGAACGGGTGGTCGGAACTGAATAAACTTGGCAAGTGGAAAGAACTATCGTCTCAAATGTTCCATGTCAGTCCTGGTCAAATCAGATACTTTGGGGGGGGGATTGCAGGGGGGACCGGAAATCTCGTGGAACGCTTAGAGTGAGGGATTGGGATGGAACTTGGTGAGAAGAACAAGCATTAGACTTAGATACGTAATTGACAGAACCAGATCGAATCGGGGCTCTGTGGGGGGAGTTGGAGGGTGTTTCCCGGAATGTGAAAGATCCAAACGAGTGGATCTTTAGGGTTGAAACTTGGAAGGTAGAAAAGTCATTTGCCCTAGGTGATCCGAGGCAACGGAAATGCTCAGACTTGAGTGAAACTAGAAATCGTATTTGTAGGTCCGAACCGCATTTTTAGATGGCGGGGTATTTGAATTTCTCGTCTACTTTTTAGATACCACATACTTGTATCAAGTGCCATATGAGCTCGTAGCTCTTGTTCTTAAAAGTGGTCGTTTTTTTTCACACGAGAAGTCGGTAAAAATGACCAGCCAGTCGGTAAAGACCTTGCTCCCCCCAAAAAAAAAACTTGTTGGCTAGTGACGCCTCTGCTAGCATAGAGGCCAAAAATGTACCTCCCGACTAGGATGAGCTATTCCAGCGTCTGCAGAACCCCTCCTGTCCTGGGAAACGAATTCCGGGTGTATATTAGAATCTTCTTTGTCCTTTTCAAGCGTTTTTTCCACCAATCCATGCACATAACCTGGTCTCTCGCTTTTGGTCTATAAGTTATATGAATTTTATCCAGTCAGACTTCACTTTAACAACTAACCTACTAAAATTTTGACAGGCTAAATTCTGAAAGACCTAAGTGAAGCAGATATAAATCACATGGAAGTAGAGCAGGTAGCCGTATTGCTGCCCCCATGAATCATGTCTCCGACCTATCTACATATGAAACCTGGTTTAAACGACTCGACTTGTCTTTAGGGACGGGATTACGACTGAAGCTGTGCAGAGCAAAAATTGCCGGAAAAGTAGTTCGCCCGGAATACGGCCGAAACCGGAAATCTGCCAGGAAGTTTTAAAACCCAAAGAGATAGTCGAGACGTAAGGTGAGGAGTAACTGATTTTCTGGCAGGACTAGAAGTTTAACAGGAATCCGGCCAAACCGGAAATTTGATAAAAACAAAAGTTCACAAGAGGGTCTGGCGAAGACTGGAAATCTACAAGACCCGATTGTCTGGATCAAGAAGTCCAATAACTATTCAGTTTTTGGGATTCCATCGAAACCTTTGGTCTTGTTTTTGGGATCCCAAAACGTAAGTGGAGGGATACCTATGACATCGCAAAAGTTGTCCCTCCGTCCGTCCGTCTGTAAGCACGATAACTCTCGAAGGGAATGAGATATTTTGATGAAACTTGGTATGAGGATTGTTTGGGTCAAGGGTAAGGTCGAGTTCGTAGATGGGCTCTGAAACCCTATATTTGGGGGTGGGGGAGGGGGTTCAATTTAATGGACAAACAAAATATTTTTAAACAGCTAGTGTGATAGTCGATTATGGGGTAAGAAGACATGCTGAGCACGATGGTGACAATCATTTTCTCGCCGGACAAGTAGTTCGTCCGGAATCCGGCAAAAACCGGAAAGTTTGTTAGAAGTAAAAGTTTCATTTGAAGTTGATTAAATGTTTGATTTAGGGGTAAGAAGACATGCTGAGCATGATGGTGAAAATCATTTTCTCGCCGGACAACTAGTTCGCCTGTAATCCGGCCAAAACCGGAAAATATGTTAAAAGTAAAAGCTTCATCTGAAGTTGATTAGATGATATATTTAGGGGTAAGAAGAGACGCTGAGTCTGTATATAATTATCATTTTTTACCCGGACATACAATTAGTCCGGAATCCGGTTTTACCCGTATTTTTTTTAAGTCAAAATTTTATTTAAAGTTGATTAGATTTCTTTATAGGGATAAGGAGATACGCCGGCTTCGTTTCTGAATTTTTCGTTTTTTGCTGGACTAGTAGTTCGCTCGGAATTCGGGCGAAACCGCAAATTTGGCAGTAGTAAAGCAGGAAGTTTCGGTCAATATCTTCAAAATAGATATGGCTCATAGAGGTATAGATAGGTAGATAGAATATCTGAACTCGGTTTTCTCTGATGATTAGCCTGGCAAAGACAAGACCGAATTGTCTGGATCAAATCTTAGATTTTTGGGATCCCGTCGACACCTTTGGTCTTGTTTTGTCACGCCTTTCTCTCCACTGGGCGAGATATCTCTCATGTAGCCTATGAAGCGTTTCAACTTGAACGTTTCGTCTTTCTAGTGTTCAGTTATCTCAATCATTAATGTCCAGTTGCAACCGCAAGGAGTCGAAACTGTACCGAACAAAGGCGTCAGTGAATGGATACCTATGACTTATTCCGTCTGTTAGCACGATAACTCTCGAATGGGGTTGAGACCTTTTGTTCAAACTTTATATGAGGATCCATGTCGTGAAAGTACAGGTCAAATACAAAATACATCCTGAAACCATATGTGAACTTCATTTTCCCGACGGACAAGTAGACCGGCGGAAATCTAAGTATAAATAAAGTAAAAGTTTTTTCTTAACTCGATCGGAGAAACGATATAGAGGTACGGTAAACCACATGCTGTATCCATATAGTAATTCATTTACTTACCGTACAAGTAGTTTGAACAGAATCCGGTCAAAACCGAAAATTTTGGTATAGGCTGATTCAATTTTTTGTTTCTGTTTACGAAGGAACCTGATTGTTTGAGAGCCTATGGTTTTGCCTCGAAAGTATTACCTAATCATCTATTAAAGTGGTGTCAATCAATCAGTCTTTATTTTTTTTTTAAATATCCCTTACGGTATTAACAAAAAAACGAATATTTGTTCCCTCGTCAAACATAATTATAATGGCAAAGACCGAACATTGCAAGATCCGATTGTCTGTATGAGGGACGTCGCTAGCGAGAACTCGAGGGGATGGCAGGCCGCCTGCCGTGTAAAGTTAAGGTGAATGTCATTCGTAATAACAGCAATTCGCTTCCACGATATCCCGGCCCGCAGCAGTTTCAAATGACAGCATATCAGACAGCTGATAGTATGATATTTTTGGGGCAAAAAACTATCCCCCCCCCCGTAAAATCTAGATTTTAATGTAGCCCAAGAAAATGTATTTAATGTAGTATTTATGTGTATTTAATGTAGCCCATTGTAGCCCCAGAACATATTTTTGGATCTCAAATGAAAGTAAGGGCCGCTTGTGATAGATATGTCCACCCATCTGCTCTTTTTAGAACGAATCCCAAACAGTTTTTGCTGGAAGTTCGTACATGACAGCGATTCAGTTCGACACTTTACGTAAAAAGTATTGATCATCCAAATAAAACTTTATAGAGTATAGACTTGTTCTGAATTTATAGTTAAAAAAGACGACATCAAATGACGTGATCCAGTCATCAGGCTCGTCGTTGCATCTCCCTCATTGCTCAGAAGCGGATTTATTGATAAACCTCGATGAAACTAAAAATTCTTGGAAATGTGCGCAACAAGCAATAGGCTAGCAGCCTGATTTTTACTAAAACTGAGAGATATTGGTAAAAGTTGATCGTGTTAAACGCGGATCTTGATAAAACTGTGTGCTGTAAGGTGAAACTCATGATTTTGATAACTGCCTTTTTGTCGATCGTGGAAGCTCAAATCTGACAAGTCATTATTCCTATTGTGAAAAACGTCTGCCCGCCTTCTTATGCTGGCAAGGTCGAAACATAACGCTGGGAATGCAATTGCTTCGAGTCTCAAACGCTCAAGGACCCCAAACCGTCGATCTACAAGCTGGATGTCAACTCAGTTTCTTGGTGCCCTTAACTAGCCTTACTGACTTTGTCGGACGCACTGCCAGTCCCCTATTTGGGATTCCTGGCTGAGCGCCCAGTTTAGCTCAATTGCTGCGGTGAGCGCCCAGTTTAGCTAAATTTTGGTTTGTGCGAGCCCCCTAGCTTAGTTCAGTAATTTTGACAGAGCGCTCAGCGAGTGCCCAGTTTAGCTAACCTGGTCTGTATTAGAGAGACCAGCAAATATTTCCGCGTCGGGACCTCATCGAGACCTTTGGTCTTGTTAGCTAAGACGGAATTCCCGTTGTTTATTTCTGGTACGCTGCCTTCAAAGTGTATATTGCTTTGCCTAGTTTCTTCTTTTCTTCCGGAGGGGTTTGACCTTTTATCTTACAAAGAGAACATGTTTCCGGTTGAGCTATCATTATCCTTTGGCGTAAGTGAAGATGCGTAAATAAATTAAATGGCACAAGTTTCTTAGGATAGAATTCCTCCGAGCTCTGACTGACATACATTTTAGGCTCGCTGTTTACTCATCATGGTGCCAAATAATGTTTCCGACCCGTTTCCAAGCCATATTCTAGAAAAGGGGAAGCAACTAGTACCTCCGGATGAGTTTTCCATGCTCCAGAGCGAGAGGACTGCCTACGTGAGAGCATGACTGCTCCGAACCTCCCGGTCAGACGGCGAATATTCAGTCTCTTCTGACGTGTCTAGCGGGCCTCGAATTGCAACAAAGATAACGGTTCAAACGCCGGTGCTTGAAAAGGCACGTCGGGGAGTACTGCTGCTTGTAGGACGCAGAGAAGCTAGTTGACTGAATTACGCGACTCCTTCTCACTTGAATTACCAGTTAAATTCGTTTTTTGTTATTTCATAACTGATTTGTCGATTAGTTCACTTTTTGGAGTGAAACAAGAAGGTGAATGAAGTAGTGATTCAAGTGCTGAGTGAACCGAAGACCCAGTGCAATAGAGATGAGGAATCTCTTGTGTTTGCTGCTGTTGGTAGCATGTGCTTTTGCTGAGGAAGCGGTGCAAGACGAAGCCGCTCCTGTGGCTGTTCCAGGTATAACTTTCTCTTTTGTCTTTCCTCAATGCTTGTGAGCCTGACGGATAGGAGTCTGACCGCATCGTTAGAGACCATCACCTTTGAGAAATAGTCCCGTGATGTCAAATGGGGGATCGGTGTCACTGGACACAGAGATAATCACAAACATTCCTTTCTTTTTCGCTGCGGCGTAATTCTTTACATTTTTGCGAATCAGTCCCTTTGCGTAAAATGGGGAGTGTCACTGGTGGAGAGTGAAAAGTCATTATTCCGTCGCCGTTCTTTACCTTTTACGAAACGGCTCCTCACTTGACAAAGTTTAGGCGTTGGTGTTAACTTTTGGCGTCGGCGATCAAAAAGAAATCCCCCTACACGGGATCTAACTTTTGTTTTGTTTTAGTTGGAGTAGTTAGTTGGAGTTTCTTTTGTTTTAGATTTTCTGGTCATTGCTTTTCTTAACGGAACCTAACTGAATGTCTTCCGATTTAGATTTCCTAGTCATCACTGTGGCAACTAACGCCACAGATGGATTCAAGAGATTTGACAGATCTGCGAAGCGTTATGACATCCCAGTGAAGGTGAGCTATCAGACCTAGATATCGCTTTGCTGTTTATTAGCTTCCTTCCCGTTGTTACTTTCACATTGAATAAATACATAAACCTTATGGGAAATATTTGTTGAGTGTTTTGCAATTATTTTATATTTCTTTGTCCTTTTCTACCACACACGCCTTTGGGCAGTGCGTCATAAATACTCATTCATTCATTGAGCTACGTATTTGTGCTACGTTTAGATTGAGCTATGCAAGCCTTGCTCTGCAGTTACGAAGACGCGATACAAGCTCTGCGTGTAAAAATCTATGCAACGCTATGATGAAATAGTCTATTAATTTGTGCGTTTGCGTTCGCGAAACTCAGCCCGCTAAAATACGCACAAATGCATAAATCTTATTATAAATAAAACAATACATACAAAATGTAAACTACAGAGATGATATCGAAAGTCTGTGTCGTGACCTCGTCAGAACTAGCCATTCTATTTTCTTGCGGACGGAATGTACGAGCCCGGGCGGGGTGAAAGGGCCGGCGCAACGCCGACGACACGTGAGCTCAGTGCAAGAGCTGGGCAATATCGTGGGATGACCGGGCCCCACTATAGTCACACCTGGTAATATCGCCGGTAATAAGACCGTCTTACGGTCGAAATTGGGAAGAAAAGACACTGAAAACGTAAAATGGACTAGATGGGAAAACCTATCTCCGCCATTTTGAACGTAACTTTGGACCGATCACAGAGGACAGTCACTGACTTTAGCTAGTTTTGAGCGATGATGGTGGTAAGATATCTTGGATTTCTTCGTTCAAGGTGTGACCAGGATGAAACGTAAGAGTGGGTGATAACCAAATTAAGGAACAAATTACGTACAGATATGACTGAATGTGGCCCGGGTATGAAAGCCTCTTTCTCTACAGAAGCGGACCACTAGTCGTGATGCAATCTTTAGTTGGGAGCGAGAGATTTTGATGTTAACGAAGTCGCTGTCCATTTACTGTATGCGGTCCTCGTCGTCAGATACTAGATTGACTGGGACTCTTTTGTCTGTACACCTTGTTGCTCGACTATTTGAAAGGAAAAATTCTCGGAAGTGTAACCAGATGGGGTTGTTGAAGGAGAAAGGACACAATATGCTATTCTGTTTCTGGTTTATCAGGGCTTTGCTCTTTTACAACCACGACTGAACTTGGCGGAATTACATTAGCGCATTTCTTCTCAATCTCAACAGCAAACGCTTGTTTGGGTGTGTGCAGGCTGTAGTAAATTAGGGCGCAGCTTTTCTTGCTCTGGTCTCTCATCAAGACATGAGACAAGCTTTTGAGATAGAAAGAAGAAAACCAGCTTCCCCGGTAGATGACAACTTGCATTGCACGTATATTGCTTTTAAGACGGATCTCGACTTGCGTCAAGGTTGTCGAGTTTTTTACTTAACCTACTTTTTGTAGGTCCTTGGAATGGGAGAGGTCTGGAAAGGAGGAGACATCAAGAAGACCATTGGTGGAGGTCATAAAATTAACCTCCTCAAGAAAGAGCTTGAAGCATATAAAGATGACGCAGAAAAGATCATCATGTTCACAGACAGGTAAGTGTCTAGGAGTCCTATTGAGCGTCAAAGAAGTTCTTAAAGCCCATGGAAGGAAAGAAATGGACATCTTAGACCTCTTGTCTATCTATACTAATTCGCCATTTCTTAGTCTTAAAACTTGATAGAGCTAAAGGCCTGGTCTTGAAGATTACAAAGGCAACCTAAGACCTGATGCTGTCCTCATCTTCAGCCGTAACGGTCTCGGAGGACACAGCGTGGTGAAAATTCGAAAGCACATAGGAAAGTGGAGCTCCGCAGAAATCGGATAGTTGAATACTAGAATCATCTCTCTGGAAATGTCGTAAATACAGAAAATATTGATCAGTTTAAAGCAGGTGTGGCCCGTCACCTGGCTGATATTCAGTTTAGTGTAAAAGGTGTCGTGACTCGTGAGAAATTTATAGAGGCGAAAGCATTTCTGGTGCATTTATGTTATTATTCTTAGTCCAGCTGCAGAATTTTGCATTGTGTGTGCTGACTGCGATTTAAAAGCGATGCTACTCAAACATTTCCTATTCCATAGCGAAATGTTTGAATCTGATCTATACACTCGGTAATGTGGAACCAGTCGAGTTTACCAGATAACTGCCAAATGAATGTGCGAAGTTCAATTTGTAAAAGTCAACGTTACTCGAATATCATAAGATAAGACATCACCATTTACTCCTAACGTTTGTCCCAGGAATAGAAGAGTTGGGCATAGTTTACTCTTTCTTAACCGGCTATTGAAAACTTCTCGTTTCTTCTAGCTATGACGTTATTTTTGCTGGTAACGTCGAGAAGCTTGTTGACCAGTTCAAGAGATTCGACTCGCGTGTCGTCTTTTCCGCAGAAGGCTTTTGCTGGCCGGACGAGAAGCTTGCTGATAAGTATCCGCCAGCTCCCGCTGATCGTGGAAAGAGGTTCTTGAACTCTGGAGGTAGGAAATTATTGCAGAATTATGCAAATTGGGCTTTTTTAGTTCGAAAACACGTACTACTCAAAAACGTTCGGTCTAGGAAGCGACTGGAATTATTTTGCACTTATTTCCTCTACGTTTTTCGGTTCCCAGAACGTAAGTGACCTCGCCAAAGTTGACCGTCGTCAGCAAGATAACTCTCGAAGGGGAAAATTTTTTTTCCTCAAACTTGGTGTGAAGATTCTTTGGGTCAAAGGACAGATCGAGTTCGTAGATGTGCTCCATAGCCCTATATCCGGACTCCGGCCGAAACCGGAAAATTTGTTAGAAGTAAATGTTTGTCTGCAGCTGATTAGAAGTTCGAGGTAGAGGTAAAGAGAGATGCTACATCGCCTATATCCATATATGAAAATATTTTTTCTCAGTAGTTCGCCAGGAATCTGGACAAAATAGGGAAATTAGTTAAAATAAAAGTTTGTATCTGAAGTTGACTAGAGGTTCCTCGTAGGGGTAAGGAGAAAAGCTGAATTGTATCTTGATCTTTGTTTTCTTGCCAGATAAGTGGTTCGTCCGGAATCCGGCTGAAACGGGAAATTTGGTAAATATTAAAATTCATTCTTAACTCGATTAGAGGTCGCATCAGGTTTAAGAAGTCGCGGTAAATGTGAGACAAGTAATTCTGTTGAGATTCACCAAAACCCGGAAATTTGGTAGACTTGAGATGTTGAATTTTTAAGTCGACTACTAAAATTGTTTTTTACTAAGTCGGTAAGTCTGAACGAAACACAGAGGTGCTTAGCTCAGCTGTTAAAGCGTAGTCTGCAGATCGAGAGGTTCATAGTTCGCCTCGATTGTCACCAGCTCTCTGGTCTACATATCATGTGAAATTTTACAGCTGCTAGGCGTCGATTTAAAGACTCAACATATTTATAAACACGTGCTGAACCCATATCTGAACTTAATAACCCTGTCGTACAGAGAGTTTGCTTGGAATCTGGATAAAAACCTGAAATTTGGCATAAGTAAAACCTTTCTGAAGTTGGCAAGTCTATTAGAGGTGAGCAACGCAACGCAATTTGTTAAAAACACCACTACGCTATACACATCTTCAAGTGGTTGATTAGGGAAATGTCTAAGGGGCCTGGCGACGGCAGGAAATCTGCAAGATCGACTGTTTGGTAAATATTGAATTTTTGGGATCCCCAAAAACTTTGGTCTTGTTAATGTCAGAGACCACCTAAAATGATCTTGCCAAAGCAATAATGTAACTTCATCAAGGAACCCCGTGGGTTACGTCATTTACTTAACGATTTTCATTTTGGTCGAGGGTTCGATCCTGATATGTTTTGTTTAACCAAGTGCAATAGAAAATACGTAGGCGATCCTTAGTAGAAAATTAATGTGAAAGTGATACTTAAAGTCAATGAAAGTGAACAACGGGAGATAAGAACAGAAATGAATGAATCATCGCCGTCACACTGCTGGTAAACAGTATCCTTTGACAGTTACTTGCATTGCCAGCTTATCTCGTGCAAAGAGTAGGTGTCGAGGGGGGGGGGGGGATAACAATTGGTCCATCAACTGCAATCGCCAGGAAATATTACACATCTTGCGTCCTGAACCGATAACTGAATTGAGTGTTGATTCAATGCATGTGCTTTGAGGGCTTGCGATTGTCGTGGAAAGGGATGCTACGCTCATTTAAAAGGTGCTTTGAAAAAGCGAAAAATTGATAGGCAGTGATACAGTTACGCCCGCGGTGAGATGGAGGTTTTTGAACTTCGAAGAATGAAAGAGTTGTTCCCGTTGACTGATCACATCAGTCCCGGACTGGCACTGCAATGATGACTGAGGAACCACAATGGTTGATTGTAATTGTGTAATCAGAGGACCATGTGGCAGCGATGTTGAAGACTGTTCCGTTGCCAAGCTAACAAAATTGTAAAGTCAGTACAGCAAACCTGTCAGAATTTGACTCTGTCCCGAGACAACATGTGCCTCAAAATCTCGAGATTTTACTATCCACCCCTTTCTGCAGGAACTGTCCCTGCATTCTTGAACTGTCCCATCATTAGGAATCATGGATAGGCGTTTATAGCGCTTACACAAGGCCAAATTCCTCGCAAGAATTACAAAGCTGATGCATGCACATGGTATCCAAAGGGTTACTCACTCACAAAATGGTTGTACAGTAAGTGACCGGTTGCCAGCCGGTGCCCGCGAAAGCTCGTACAGTGGCATTCAACAAGAGAGTAACCCCTCTTTCGTGCCTATTCCGCATCCAGGTGGCCGAGTATGGCGCAACTGCTCTACGCATATGTTTGAGCTTCCTCTTGCGTAAACTCTACAAGTTGATTCCGAAATTTCTCTGTTTGATCATTTGGACCTTCAGTGGATAAAGGATATCAGTTAGTTTAAAGGCTGTCTAAACTGTTCTGCTTTTAGGATTTGTTGGTTACGCCAAAGATCTGTACGAGATTGTCACAATGAAGGAGATTGATGATGGTGAAGATGATCAGCTTTATTACACCTTGATATACCTGGATACTACTAGCCGTGACAAGTACAAGATGAAGCTTGACCACAGGGCAGAGCTCTTCCAGAACCTGAATGGTGCTGTTAGTAAGTGTTGTGTTTTTCTTTTCTGTCAAGATCTGAATCTTGGGGAAAAACAGAGACAGAACTAAGTATTGCGAACTTTCATTGTGTCAGCCACTTGAAAATGCTGAAATTCCCGGAGTCTGTTCTTTTAAAAGATCAAGCGTGAGAAATCGCGCCAGCTCATAATTTGTGACTGGTTGCCTGTCTAATGGAGTTTGCCTTTTAGAATTGTCTTTTAAGGACAATTGCACTTGTTTCCGCGGTAAAGCCGGTTTTAGGTATTCTGTTTTGGTAGTAGGCTAAAATATGCCTCTTGACCCTAGGTTTTCTTTGGCTCGAAATGTAACTGGTTTACTTGGTTTCAACAGTTTTCTCAGGAAGCTGCACATTTGAGCTCATGCTTTGTTGTTTAAAGGACCTATCTTACCTACAATACTAACGCAACCTAATTCCATAATCAGTCATATATTTCAAAACTCGGAGACCCCAATTTCTTACGGTAGATTCTAAGCCCTCTAACAAAACCACGTTGATTTTCTCACTTGCCGTGTTTTGCTACCTTCGATGTGTATCACGCTGTCGATGGTTGTCTGCGAGAAGTTTTTCCGTAAAAAAAAAAAAAGGGTATGTAAATTGTTTCCCTGTTTTCGCTATAAGTCAACGCGTCTCAAGTAAGGCTTAAAAATAGCCAAAACCATTGATTATTTGTTGAAAGCACAGCCTAATTTTTAAGTATTCAAATATTTTAAAATACTATAAGTTGAGGAGTAAATATTGTGAGGGGTCCTTGAACAAACCCTGTGCGGAGGACGGGTAGTGATGTGGCATGCATTTACAATACTAAAGGTGAACAAATTGTGGTATAAAATCCGACATGACTGCGAGCTCAACGAAAGGAACTACTGAATGCCAGTTGGTTCAACAGGACTCATCAGAATATCTGAATTAGTTGACGGCCACCAGTTATGCTTATTGAAGTTTTTACTTAGGCGACGTTGAAATCCGATTCCGTGGGAAAGAGGCCTACCTTCAGAACACTGCATACAAGACAGTACCCCTTGTCGTGCATGGCAATGGACCGTCGAAGCTTGCTCTTAATACTCTTGGAAACTACTTGGCTTATTCATGGAATGAAGAAGACGGCTGCACTGCTTGCTGGGAGGATATGATCTCCCTTGATAAGAAAGAGGTACAGTATTAAGGGAATTCGGTTCTCGGGTTCGGGGTAGGGGTAGAGCCAGTATTCAAGGTTCGTGGCGCTACAGTCGAAGTTCAGTACTTCGTGGCGATAGCTCTAGTGATCGCTTCATCACGACACACCGGTAAGACGCTGTCGCTATCGACGAATTAGAAACGTTTTCAAACCCCAACTATAGTCTGGTGTCCTCAAATTGTAGTGTTTGCAAATCTTCGTTAGATACCTTCAAAAACCTCTGCTGACACCAGTTCTTAAATAACGTTTAATAACGCGATCAAGAAGGCCACTCGGGAATCCCTGTCTTTGGTGCTACTACAGAAAGTTCCGCAGCGGTTTTCGCGTTCAGTAAATCACCGCTGCAGCTGCCCCGGAGAATGTTTATCAAAGTCTACGGTAAGCGCCGCGGAAAATTGAAAAATCGGGCAAATAATAAGAAACATGGCAGATTTGGATATGAGTTTTCTTCAAACAGTGCAGACGTCGACCACAGAACAACTGGTTTAAGGAGCCAGCAGAGCCTTTGGTATCCACGGGCCTCCGCGGAAAGCGGTTTAGCCCCAGGGACATGTTTCCTGCATGCATCGTGGTGGACTTCGCTCGCTTGAAATTTAGTCAGGAGTCTCGTGAAAACTCTTCTGTTACCGTCATCGCCATGGGAACTTTAAAGTTTGCTAAAAAGGCAGCTTATTTTTATATTCTGATTATTTGATACATTGAAATATTTATTTTCGTCTAAGGGGTTTTGCATTTTTTACACCCGGGGCTCTAGTAATAGCATTCAGAGTGTGCGCTGGTGCCTCAACGAAGGCCTGCATTTCCAGTGCCACACCTGTACACCTGCTCGGAAAAGTTGCGACAGTACAAAGCTACATTCGTAGTTGTTTAATATTTCCTTCGTAGAGGGACACGCACGTGGAAGGTACTATAAATCCGAAAGAAAGTTCGTTGGATGAAATCGATTATATGTGGATAACGGACAAACAAAGTAACGCATTTTTATCGGGTTTTCAGGTCTATTCAAGTGAATAATGTGTAAATAATTGAATGTGTGACTAGACTGTTGGATCCCAGCCCTAATCGGTTAAACTTTAAGGAATTAAGCTCAATGGTCATGTTTCAATTGGATTGTTAACGGAAGTGTCATTGCTAAATCTTCTGCTTGTTTTCAGGAGGGCGATTATCCTCTCATTGTGATGGGCTTGTTCGTCGAGGTACCAACCCCGTTCTTGGAGGAGTTCCTGACAAAAGTGGCTGCCATCGCATACCCAAAGAGGAAGATTCATCTCTTTATCCACAATAATGTAAGTATGATTAAGGGCGTATAATTTGTCCGTAACTTAGTTATTCACTAGAGACTTCTCCTGCCTAGTAAACAGACTGTCTGTCGGTTTGTTGATATGAGTCGCTAAAGAGCACCTTCTATGAAGAGAAAAAGATACTCAAAATCTAATTTTTGTTTTGTATCGATTTCGTTAAAAGCTAACCAATTTTCTATCCGTCCAAAGCTGAATACGAGGACTACTATTCGTTATTCTCGTGGCTGTGCCTCATCTAGCGGAAATCCGGGGACATTAAAGGGGAGGGAGGAAACAAAACCGCCGAGAAATTATTTAAGTCCTGTGCCCTTGCGAATAATGACGCTTTGATTTAATCCGACGTTAATAAATCGCAGTCGTGGTTTGAGAAAGAGCATTAATGTATAAGTGTAAATTGAGGTGTGACGAAAATCATAAAGACAGCGACCGCAAGACACGTGTGTTTTGGTTTTCTGTTACTCATGCACTCATTGTTTCCAGGCCGAATACCATGCTGAGCAGCTTGAAGGTTTTGTCAAGCAAGTTGGGCCCCTCTACAAAAGTGTGAAGTTCGTCCGAAATTCAGATGGAGTCAAAGAATGGCATGCCAGAAACTTGGCAATGTGAGTCCTAATTCCTATTTGTTTGACTCTTTTTCCCGATGGGTGGGAGGCATCTAGTCTGTTGCTGAGAGCCCGGCTTCCTGCGAATTAAAATAGATTTGGTGTGTTGCGTTCAAGCTCGGACCACTGATTTTCCGAAGTCGTTTGCAGTTCTCAACGGAATGTTTCTTTAGCGCTTTGTCTGCGTCGTTTTTGGGATCCCAAACCGTAAGTGGAGGGATACCTATGACTTTGCAAAAGTTGTCCGTCCGTCCGTCTGTCTGTCAGCACGATAGCTCTCGAAGAAAATAAGATATTTTGATGAAACTTGTTGTGGGGATTCTTTGTGTCGAGAGAAAGGTCGAGTTAGTAGATGAGCCCGATAGCTGTATATTTAGGGGAGGAGGAGGGGTTTCAACTTAAGGAGCGTTTTTTTTATCATAAGCTAAAGGGGTAAGAATATATGCTGAACACGAATATGAAACCATTTTCACGCCTGACAAGAATGAATATATGAATTTCATAAGGTGTTCGATGTACGGGTAAGAAAACATTCTGAATTCCTATATGACAATCATTTTCTACCTGGACACATAGTTCGCCCGGAATCCGGTCAAAACTGGAAAGTTTGTTAGAAGTAAAAGTTTTATCTGAAGTTGATTAGGTGTTCGATTTAGGGTAAGGAGACATTCTGAATCCGAATATGAAAATTAACTTCTCACCGGACAGGTAGTTCACCGGAGTCCCGCAAAAACCGGAAAATCTGTCAAAAATAAAAGTTTAATTTGAAAAGGTTCGATCTAAGGATAGGGAAACATGCTGAATCCGAATATGAAAATTATTTTCTCGCCGGAGAAGTAGACCGCCCAGAATCCGGCAAGAACCGGAAAATTTGTTAAAAGTAAAAGTTTTAGATGAATTTCATAAGGTGTTCGATTTACGGGTAACATGCTGAATTCCTGCATGACAATCATTTTCTACCTGGACACATAGTTCGCCACGAATTCGGGTGAAGTCGGAATTTTTTTTAAAAGTTTAAGTTTTGTCTCAAGTTGATTAGAGGTTCGACAGACGGATAAGGTTCAAGTTCAAGTTCTTTTTATTGGCAAACTTATGTATACAAAACTAACATATACAAAAAGCAACATCTATTTATTAAACACATTCCCAATGGCTCTATGGCCCGTTGGTTGGGAAAAAACAATCTTTAAAACAAAATCAAATAATTCACCAGGTGTTTGCGAATACAACCGACCTCCACATCACCACGCAACAATATAGACATAAAAAAATAAAATAAAAAATATACATATTCATCGAGAGCCAACACTAACATCTCATTTTATTAAACTATTATAATAAACAAACTACATTCAAACATTATTACTTTTTTTTCAATAAATCAATTTTCTTCTCCGAATTTCAACCAATTAAATTACTATTTTCCAGCAAAAATCTTTAAGGTGTTTTTTGAACGAAACAAGGACTCAGGGACTGTCGGATCTCGGTGGGAATCGAAATTCCAAGCATGCCCCACAGCCACTTCCAGACCAAAGTCTGAGCGCACTGAAGGAGTGGAAGGAACCAGTATGTCATCTCGGTTTCTTAAAAGAGATACGCTGTATCCGTTTTTGGACTTCAATTTTTGGGATCCCAAAACGTAAGTGGAGGGATACCTATGACATCGCAAAAGTTGTCCGTCTGTCCGTCCGTCCGTCCATCCGTCTGTCCGTCCGTCTGTAAGCACGATAACTCTCGAAGGGAATGAGATATTTTGATGAAACTTGGTGTGAGGGTTCGTTGGGTCGTTTGACCAGTCAAGTTCGTAGATGGGCTTTGTAGCTCTACATTTAGGGGTGGGGGAGGGGATTCAAATTAAGGGACAAACAAAATGTTTTGAAACAGCTAATGTGATAGTCGATTATGGGGTAAGAAGACATGCTGAACACGATGGTGAAAACCATTTTGTCATCGGACAAGTAGTTCGCCCGGAATCCGGCCAAAACCGGAAAGTTTGTTGAAAGTAAAACTTTTATTTGAAGTTGATTAGATGTTCGATTTAGGGGTAGGAAGACATGCTGAAGACGATGGTGAAAATTATTTTCTCGACGGACAAGTATTTCGCCCGGAATCCGGCCCAAACCGGAAAGTTTGTTGAAAGTAAAAGTTTTATTTGAAGTTGATTAGATGTTCGATTCAGGGGTAGGAAGACATGCTGAAGACGATGGTGGAAATTATTTTCTCGACGGACAAGTATTTCGCCCGGAATCCGGCCCAAACCGGAAAGTTTGTTGAAAGTAAAAGTTTTATTTGAAATTGATTAGATGTTCGATTTAGGGGTAGGAAGACATGCTGAAGGCGATGGTGAAAACTATTTTCTCGACGGACAAGTATTTCGCCCGGAATCCGGCCCAAACCGGAAAGTTTGTTGAAAGTAAAAGTTTTATTTGAAGTTGATTAGATGTTCGCTTTAGAGGTAGGAAGACATGCTGAAGACGATCGTGAAAACTATTTTCTCGACGGACAAGTATTTCGACCGGAATCCTGCCCAAACCGGAAAGTTTGTCAAAATTAAAAGTTTTATTTAGAGTTGATTAGATGTTCGATTTAGGGCAAGAAGACATGCTGAACACTTATGTGAAAACAAGTTTCTACCCGGACATGTATAGTTCGTCCGGAATCCGGCCAAAACCGGAAAACTGTTGGAAGTCAAAGTTTTATTTCTAGTTGATTAGATAAGCGATTTAGGGGTAAGAAGAGATGCTGAGTCCCTGCATGACAATCATATTTTACCCGGACATATAGTTCGACCGGAATCCGGCTGGAATCGGAAAATTTGTTATAAGCTAAATTTCTATTTGAAGTTGATTAGATGTTCATTACTGGGGAAAGAAGATACCCTGATTTCGTGTTTGAGCTTTCTTTTTTCGCCGGACAAGTAGTTCTGGAGTTCGGCCGGAACCGGGAAATTAGCAGAAGTGGCAGGAAGTTTTCGTCAAAACAGATATGATAGGGGTAAACACACATGCTGAATCCAAATCTGAACTTGGTTTTCTCAGGTGATTAGCTATTTTGCCTTAATCTGTTTCTGAATTTTAATTGTAAAAATGTTCAAGGAGTCTGGCGAAGACTGGATCTGGCTAAGACAAGACCCTGTTGTCTGGATCAGATATTGAATTTTTGGGATCCCATCGAAACCTTTGGTCTTGTTTTTAAAGACAAGTAGTTCGCTCGGAATCCGTCCGAAACAGGAACTTTGGCAGAAGTAAGGCAGGAACTTTCGTCAAAAGTCGAGATGACGCAGGCCATAGGTGTAGACACACATGCTGAATCCATATTTGAACTTGGTCTTCTCAGATGATTACCATTTGCCTTGATCTGTTTCCAAATTTTATTAGTAAAGTTCTGAAGGAGTCTGGCGAAGACTGTAAGACCCAATTGTCTGGATCAAATTTGAAATTTTTGGGATCCCATCGAAACCTTTGGTCTTGTTCTACACCTGTAGCATGGTCTTACTCCTAGTAGATCATGTCGCGAGGCAATCGCGCGCATGAAGTGATGAAGCATACGTGATGAGATCAAAAGTGTAGTGAGCAATGGTGGGAAAGTTATTGACCTTGGTTCCTTTAAGACCGCCCTTTTCCATGTTTGTTGTCCACGTTTTACGATGAAAAGCTTTTTATTCTCTTTTAGCGAGGAATGCACCAAGCGGAACTGCGATTACTATTTCAATATTGACTCAGTGGCACATATCGACAACCCGCACGCTCTTAAGCTTCTAATTGAACAAAACCGGTAAGTATCGACGTGACGCTTATCTCGTATATTTGTTTGATAAGAAGTTACCAGAAATGTATTGCCATATTCTTCGACTTAAATTGTACAGCAGGTTCGTGCGGAGTCCCTCGCTCGCCTGCTCCACCGGAAGATAACCTTTTAGTGTTCCTAAAACTCAGGGTCTGCAAATAGGGTTTTGCCTCTGTAAATTTTTAAATTCCTCAGAAGTTTTTAAGACTAAATTGAACGCCAGCCAGGTCAAGTTACGCCTGGTTTGAATGATTCATGGTTTGTAGGGTTAAAAGTCGGGTGGAATGTCACACTGCTTCTTCCAAAGTGGGCCATGTGGTTTGCTTTCTCGTGTCCTCTTCAAACAGAATGTTGATCTTTATGGAAACATCTCATATCTGTAACTCGGGCTTTGGATCTTCCCTTGGCTACCCATCGCATATAGATATTAATTTCTGAAATTAGTGCCTAGCCTTTACTTCCCAAATGCATCAGACGTTCTTTATGCCAGTTATTGGCATTGTATCAAGCGTGAAAACTTGTAGTTCCGGTTTTCTTGGACAGTCATATCAGTTGGTCTGCCATCTAGCAGATTTTCGTTTTTGCGTTTCAGAAAGGAATCGCCTTTAAGACTTCTTAATTTGGCCTGGCCGCCAGATCACAACTAAATCGGGATAAGCACCAACGAAACGGGTGAATGGACAGAGTTCGAGTATAAAAAAAAATCAAAAGGGAAAAAGTAGGCTTGCACTATCGAATGAGATATATTTCCGTCCCCACCCCACCGTAACTTGTCGTCAGGACTTGTTACTTCGTGCTTTTATGTCAGAAGGTTTAAAGGATTTTTCATCCTGTCATCTTCTATTAGCTCCGTGATCTCCCCCATGATGATTCGTCCCTATAAAGCCTGGTCAAACTTCTGGGGCTCTCTTACTTCTGACGGCTTCTACGCTCGCTCCTTCGATTACATGGACATTGTCGCGAATACCAAGAAGTAAGTCAATGCAGTTATCCTTTTCTCCGCTAGATCTAACCAGTGTCTTGTCTCGTGCATGTGTGCCTATAGGGAGATGGGAATGTTATTTATTTCCTTTACCAAAAAAGCGGTCTTACGCTTGCCGCTTAGTTTGTTACGTTGTGTGCGAGAACCGTATCGAGATTCGAGAGGGTTTTGCTTTATGCGATAGTTCTGTAATGTCAGAGAAAGTATTGGTGGGTAGGACGCAAGGGATGCTCACAGAGGCTGGCCGGGGCCAAAGGACTTAGGACACAAAAATCGAAAGTGCGTATGTAAGGAGTATATAAAGGTGAGGCGGTGCAGAATATAAGTAGCATAGAGGGTATGGCTGTATCTGCTCTGTCTGTCCGTGGCGATTGTCGAGCTTGTGAGATCACGAAGTACAACTGTAAGGGTTGTGACGGTACTCCCCCGACGTTGGTAATAGTTTACATACATCCGCTGCGAAGGGACACCTTGTCGATAAAATGATCAGCGAAAGTCAGTTAGATGGCCACTGGCAACTAAAACTCACTTCATGTCATACCTCTTCCTTCTTCTGAACTGAGCGTATACAAGGCGAGAGCAGGCGTGTAAGATTATCTATTTCAAAGATTCCCTCTGTTGAAGACAGATGGAATCTTTGACATAGATAAGTCAGCTAACATAAGTGGAGCCATACCTATGACTTCGCAGAAGTTGTCCGTCTGTTCGTCTGTCCGTCTTTTAGCACGATAACTGTCGAAGGGAACAAGATATTTTGATGAAATGTGGTATGAGGAGTCTGTCGGCAAGGGTAAGGTCGAGTTCGTAGATGCGCTCTGTAGCCCTAGATTTAGGGGTGGGGGAGGGGGTTTCAAATTAAGGGACACAACAAATATTTTTTTAAAGCTATTGAGATAGTTGATTTAGGGGTAAGGAGACATGCCGAATCCGATTATAAAAGTTATTTTCGTACCGGACAAGTAGTTCAGCAAGAATCCGGCGAAAACCGGACACAAAATTTGTCGACCAATTTTCGGCTATAGCTGTCCCTACCTCTTTATTCTCAAACCGATAGCTCGGCGCGTGGATGATGGCGACATTTATTTGTTTATTCTATGGACGTCGGACAGATCTGGTGTAATCGAAGGTCGAAGGCGGTTGATATATAATGTTCAAACCAGGAGATATGTTGTTCAAGCGAGGATGTTGTTCAGTGAGGATTCTGGGAAAGTACAGGTCAAGTTCGTAGATGGGTCCATTAGTCTTATCACTCCTATCTTTAGAGGCAGAGGAGGGGTTTCGAATTTACGGTAAAAAACATGTATGTTTGATAAGCTAATAAGATATTCACTGACGGGGTAAGGAGGTCCACTGAATCCATATCTGAACTTAGTTTTCTTGCTGGACAAATGGTTCACCACGAATTCGGCCGAAACTGGAAGTTTGGTTGAAGCTCAAAGTTTTTGCTGAAATCGATTAGAGATTCGGTATCGGGGCTAGGAGACATGCTGAATCCGTTTTTGAACTTTATTTTAATAGTAAAAATACTTGAGGAATCTGACGAAGACTGAATGGCGAAGACATGACCCAATTGTTTGAAACAGATGTTAGATTTCTCGGATCCCATCGAAACCTTTTGTCTTGTTTAGCCTTCTAGCAAGGGTGCTCTTAAAGTCGCACTTGTAACCCGGAACTTGGTGAAAATTGTTGATAGCAATTCTTTTTATTGGCTATAGCGTGAAGAAGACCCTTGCCAAGATGGTTGGAATTATCGCTGTATAAAAATCTTAACTGACTGTCCTGATTTATAATACCCAATACAGGATTAGCAGTTAGTTTTAGCTTACGTAGTTCTTATGTCGCTAGCCTACCCGCCATGCCAACCATAATATAAATGTTGTATGAGATCATGGCGTGCCCTGAGCAGAACAAGGAAAGGAGCATTTCAGTTTTTGCGGCTTCTTTGTACCATTGCGAATCGGAATTCGCACTATTTCGAAAGCACCGAGGGTAAAACTCCTTTTTCTTCCCCTAAACACAAGACGAATATCCTTTCTTCGAGAGACCGTGAATACCCTGCCCCATGCGCTCTTTGTCCGGTGTTTGCTTACTCTTCTTTCCCTCAGTTCAGTTGGCCACCTCGTGACATCTTGCTGTAATTGTTTCCTCCTCGATTTCTTCAGGAAACTTCTAACTAGTTTCATCTAAGTCTCCCCTTCAGTCTAGTAATAAGTTCTTTATCTCTGTTCCAAGCACGTCACGTGATCTTCAGCTCCTTCCCTAATTCCCTCGTTTGAAAAAGGGTTCGCCGATTCCAGCTGGTTTGTACTGAGATAAGAGTCTTGCCGCCTAGCTCACGGATGCGGTCGCCTTCGATGCTTCTTAGCGTCGTTTGTTAGAATTCATTCAAATCGGATTTACGGCTTGATTTTCTATCACTGATAATTCAGTACTTGCCGCTTAGTACGTCAGGCAATCGAAATCGCCACTAATCGCAAAGTTTTGCCATGTTCACCGGTTCAACTGCCTTTTCAGGGTTGTCCAGCGGCCGGCGACTATATTTAACTCTATCTAGGGTGGCATGGGCAGTTCGTTTGTTAGCTGTAGGGCGTTGAAGTCGCTCCGAAGGTTCGCAGAGTTTAAGCGAATCAGTCGACTAGGCCTCAGCATAGTGAGGCTTCATTTGCATTATTGATTTCATGTGGAAGGTGTTCTGGCGTTCGAGTATCAAAAGGCCTTTGTTTCTTAGCCTACCTCAGATATTTAAATATAGTTTATATATATAGTTTATAGTTTTTAAATATAGCACTTCCGAGTCTTTCAAATTTGGAATGACTTTTACGCTTAAATAGTGCCCCTTTTTGGGATCCCAAAACGTAAGTGGAGGGATACCTATGACTTCGTAAAACTTGTCCGTCTGTCAGCACGATAACTCTCGAAGGGAATCAGATATTTTTATGAAACTTGCTGTGAGGACTCTTTAGGTCAAGGGAGGGGTCGAGTTGGTAGATGGGCTCTGTACTCAACATTTAGGGATGGGGAATAGTTGATTTATGGGGAAGAAGACATGCTGAACGTGGATATGAAAACCATTCTCTCGCCGGACAAGTAGTTCACCCGGAATCCGGTCGAAACCGGAAAGTTTGTTAAAAGTCAAAGTTTATTTAAAGTTGATTAGATGTTCGGTTTAAAGGTAAGAAGACATGCTGAAAATTAAACGAAAATCATTTTCTCGTCGAACAAGTAGTTCGCGCAGAATCCTGCCGAAACCGGGAAATTAAAGTTTTATCTGAAGTTAGTTAGATGGCAGATTTATGGATAAGAAGACATGCTGATTCCGCTTTGACAATCATTTTCTGCCCGGACTCATAGCTCGCCGGGAATCCGGCTGAAACCGGAAAATTTGTTAAAAGTTAAAGTTTTATCTCAAGTTGATTACATGTTCGGTATAGGGGTAAGGAGATACGCTGAATTCGTTTTTGAGCTTTATCAGTTTTTGCAAGACAAGTAGTTCGCCCGGAGTAAGGCAGGAAGTTTTGATAACTTTCGTCAAAGTAGATATGACGTGTAGGGGTAAGCACGCATTTTGAAACCATATCTAAACTTGGTTTTCTCAGTTGATTAGATTTGATAAATTCGTCAAAGTAGATATGAAAAATATATTAAATATTAAATACACACATTCTGAATCCAAATCTGAACTTGGTTTTCTCAGATGATTAGCCATTGGCTTCTTCTGTCTCTAAATCTTAATAGTAAAAATGTTCAAGGAGTCTGTTGAAGACCGAATATCTACTAGACCCGTTTGTCTGGATCAAATATTTAATTTTTGGGGTCCCATCGAAACCTTTGGTCTTGTGTTTACTAGGTTGTTCAGATGGTTGTAATTCTGTAGGGTGTCTGTAAACTTGGTACGTCCCAAGGCCCGAGAATGAAGTGTGTAATTTTAAATCTGGTTTTGGAGAGCACAAACCAAACTTCAAGCAATGTTTTAGAAATTACGTGGTTTGTTAAAATCAAAAGCAGAAGGATTGCTCTAAGGGTTGATAGTTGGTTTGATACCCTAGTCAAAGTCCGGCAAAGTGCCTAGAAAATCGAATAATCACCGATCAGAAGGAATTTCTTGCGGCCAGGCCCGTATCCAGGAATTTATTTCGGGGGGGGGGGGGGGGGTTGCCTGCGGGTTGCACAAAAAATACATAGATCAGAGGGAAAAGCCTATAAAAATTAGCATTTTTGTATGTTTCGGGAGGGGGGTGGTTCAACCCCCTAACCCCCCCCCTGGATACGGCCTTGCTTGCGGCAATTGTTTTTGCCCATCAACTCACGGCCTACCGATTTTTATGGTTCGCAGAAACAGCGCTAAGAACCGTCACCTTGTCAAAAAGCGTTTTCTCCGTTTTGGCAGTCGAGTGAAGATGCTTTATGAGCCCGTAGTTGGCACGTAAGTCCGCCTGGACCGTGGTGAATAGGCTACATTCCTTACCCTTGGAGTTACTCGCAGCTAATTTTCGTGGTAATTGATTCATGTCAATGCTAGATCAATCTGTTACGTTTTTGTAAGGGGGGGGGGGGACGGGATCGATCAGACATGATAGGGGACGGGCTTGATTAGGACAGGGGGCTGGAAGGAAGTCAAAATTACAGGCGAAGGTGGAAATATGAAGATGAACGGGCAAAGGGGAATGAATAACGATGCGTGCCGTGATTGTTGCGTGCCACTATAATTGGGAAGATGTTTCGTCAGATGTTCAGATGTTTGTAGCTAGCATATTTGTCAGATCTCCGTTAGCAGGAAACAGTCGTGTTCGCAGTCGCGATGCGCTTTCGGTGCCCGAAGTCGGTCTTGTACGCTCCATGGTACACTGGCCATTTTTTTTCTTATTGATTTTGCGTGGGATTGTGGGTCAGAACATCCCCTTGGAAACGGTTCGTTTGCTGTACGAGGTCCTCCGATGTCGTGTGTACTCACCATCAAGCTATTTCTTTTTTATGGGATCGGCGCGACAGTGTTTACATGATTCGAAAAAAGTAGGAGTAATAAACTGCGGAATATGAATGTTAAAAGGTGACTTGTGTATTAGGCATAGTCGTTCCGTGTAATATAACCGCTAGGCTACTCATTAGATTTGCAAAAAAATAAAAAAATAAAATACATCGCACTCGTTTGGAGATTTGTCCGAGTGTTTCAGTATCAAAGTTCCCTTCGAATCTTTGTGTATCACTGCGAATGTGGGGCATGCACTTTTGCAGCGATATGCACTAAAATCATGGACCAGTGTTTCAGTGTTTCTAGTAGGCCTTCTTTTGGCCATGTGACCTCGGACCTTACTTCGAAACCATTCCATATACTTTTTTTTCTGATTTGCCCGAGTACCTCCATTTTCTGGACTAGTCTAGGCTACTGACTATGGTCGAAGCGGGATAATTTATTGCAAGATTTACAACAAATGCAAAAAGGACGCAACGTCACAGAGCCACCGACACAAGCAGAGCTCCCTGCTCTGCCCCATTATTGCTTTTCGTGCTTTCTGCTAATCCAGTTCCTTGTTTCTTCGCAAAACGAAAGTTCTGGGAATAGTAACAGTGACAGCCTTAACATCTGCCCCGCTTTATTTCTAAAGTAGTGAGCTGCAGAATCTTGACGACGTGTCTGATTAGTTTTAAAACGAGAAGTAAGCTTTAAAAAAAAAATTCTTTGTCATGTTTCGGCCCTTCGTAGGCTATAAAGTTGGAAGGAAACGGCCAATGTATCTCAGAAATTTAGAGCTAACTTACATCCATGTAAACTAATCAGAATTTCTTAGCGGCGGTTACATTCCAGGGAGGGGGCGTGGAATTTTTTGTCTAGCTATTTGTATTACAGGCAGTCACGACTCCCGAGCTTTCTTGTTGAATGCACTCTCCAGTTTCTTCTTCTCATACGCGATGATTTGCCTGTAAATTAGCAAGATGTTGAGGAAATCCTAATCGAAGGTGATTGTAAAGTCAGTCTTGAACAGTTTCTTGTCGATGGCGTAGAGGTTGTCGGCTTGACATTCGTATACTCCGGCATCCATTTGTGTTGCAGGGTCGATCTCCAGCTTGGATTTAACCTTGTCCTTTCCGTAATACCACTCATGAACCTGGAAAGGTTAAATTTGTCATTGGTCGAGTCTGTGGGTTTAATGCACTAACTCTTCATCAAGGTTTGAAAGCTGTTCGAAACCATCCTTCAGTCTTGTAATTCTGGAACGCCCCATCTCACATAGTAGGTCGTATTACTTATGCAAATTTTGCCATGTTTGTCATCCTAGGCAAGGGACATGGAAAGAGGCTAAAAACAGTCGAAGCCTTATGTAATTTTCTGTAAGCATAGCAAGTTTAAAATAGCCAACTGTCTCAGAACATCTTAGCAGAAGCACTGTGTAATGTGAGGTGTCCTTTAAGGTTGAAACTTACCTACTCCTACTAGCTGTATCTATTCTTGTTGCAGAAGCTAATAATGAGTGTTCACCTGTTTAGGAGGGTGCAGCTTTACATATTGCCCTTGACAGTGCTTTCATATTTTTTCCAAAAATTGATTCATCGTGTCAGGTAGTTCCCCACTTCGATTTCCATGGTGTCATTCGTCTCTCAGCTCTCTGATTTATTACCAACGAGACTCCCCAGTTTTAATAATAGATTTCTTGGAAAAGTGTTTGAAAAGAAATCAGGTTCTCTTTAGACATTGCGAATTAAAAGAAAAAAAAGCTGGTACAATGTTGAGAGCATCTTAAAAGTTTGATGACTGAGTAGCCGATCGAGCCAGCGCTGTGTCTTTTTACTCCCGAACCGCCAGTAGGATAGGCAGCTTAAAATTGTGAGGAGTTTGGTGATATTCTTGATTTCAGTTTTATTTTTACGGTCTAAAGAATCCCCCCTTTCTATAAAAAAAATTCTGTTTGAATCCGTTTTGTTTATCACGCTTATTTCGTAAGTTAAAACTCCACATAAATCTGCCGTAATAAATCTACAATACAAGAATAGTTCAGCGGAAGCGCAAGGCAACGCTTCGCATGTGAACACTTCCAAAAGTGCTGAGGAAGCGATTTTGTTCCTCGCCCGTCCCAAATTTCTAAACTAGATTTCCCCTCGAGCGTACGGACTTGCCTGCATAAAATCATGATACATAATCTCGGATCCGTCCTTAATCCACGTGAAATGTGGCCGGGGGATTCCTTTCGCCTCACAAACAAAGATTATCTTGTGCCCCAAGACGTACGATTGATCAAAATGAGATGCCTTCGTAATTTTCGCTCCCTGAAAAGAAATTGTTTTTAATCTCCGCTGGAAAGGAACGTGGAGCAGTATGAAATATCACTGTAAAAGTTGGTATTTGTTTGACTATGTAAAAGTTTGGTTGTATATAGTATGCCTGGCAACAAAAATTTGTTTTTTATGGCACTTGCCTTCCGGCCAAGTGCCATATACCCATCACTTTTCCGTCGGTCGGTCAGTGCGATGATCGCGAATCAGGGTACTTCCAGATTTGCTAGGACGATGAAACTTGGCAGGCGTATTAGTTGACCCACCAAACTAACTTGAAAATTGTCACTTCCGATCCGACCACCGTGGGGGAGTGGAGGGAGGGGGAATCCGGAATATTGACGTATTTATAACCTTTGAACGGGGAATCGGATCTTAATGAAACTTGATATTTGGAAAGACCTCGTGACTCAGATGTCACACTTCAAGTTCGAAACGGATCCGGTCATCCGGTGATTTTGCGGGAGTTGGTGGGGGGGGGGGGGGCAGATATCATTTGAAATGCTAAGAGTGGACAAGTCGGTGGGAAGAACAAGCAAAAGCCATCGATACATAGTTGACAAGAACGGACCGGATCCGGGCACTGCGGGGGGAGTTGGAGGGAAGTTTATATTCAAATAATGTATGCACCGGATACGTCAGCCATGATGCTTCGTCAGCGATATTTCGGCCCTTCTTGGCAAGGGTCCTTGTCAGGCTGTCGATCTTCAGGGTCAACTTCAGGGAAGGAAACAAACCTGACTACCGACTGTAAATATCTTATTCGTGTAAATTAGCCTACTTTCAAATACCACTGTAGGGAAAAACTAGTCTTGAGATTTAATTTTTGACACGGCCGCTGTTTTTGCTGCACGATTGGGGCGATGACACGAATAGTTTTTTTCTGGATTTTGATCAACTTCGGTTTTGTTATTAATAAGGGACTGAAAGCTTAAATTTTATTCCATTAATAACTTCGTTCTTCGTTTCTAGTAGGGAGTAATTATCACCTCACGGAAAAACTAGTGCTGAGATTTAAATTTTGAAACGGCTGCTGTTTTTGCTCTACGATCTTTTTGCTCTACGATTGGGGCGACGACAGGAAAATCTTTCAATATGTATTGGAGGGAGGGTTCTTGGCCCTTGCCAAGAAGGGCTGAAATATCGCTGCTAAAGCATCGTAGCTGACGTATCCATGCATTATTTGATTATATTTTTCAAGTTTGGGCTGAAGGAATATTTAAAATGATCGTCCCTGATATGCCTGCCAAGTTTCATCGTCCTAGCTCATGTGGAAGTTTTCTTAACTCGGAATCACCGGAATTGGGGAACCCTCCCTCCAATATATATTGAAAGGTTTTCCTGTCGTGTATGCATTATTTTAATATATCGATCATTTAACTTAAGAACAGTCGTTTCTGCGATTTGACCATCGTGGGAGGGAGGGGGAATCCGGAATCTTGAGATATGTCCAACTTTGGAACGGGTAATTCGATATTAAAGGACCTGTCTTACTTATAATACTAACGCAACCTACTTCCATAATCACTCCATATATTCCTAAACCTAGAGACCCCCATTTCGTACAGTACATTATAACCCATCTAACAAAACCACGCAGATTTTCTCACTTGCCGTGTTTTGCTATCTTCGATGTGTATCACTCTGTCGACGGTTGTCTGTGAGAGTTTTTCCATCAGAACAAGACCAAAGGTTTCGATGGGATCCCAAAAATTCAATATCTGATCCAGACAACTGGGTCTTGTCTTAGCCAGATCCAGTCACCGCCAGACTCGTTGAACATTTTTACTATTATAATTCAGAAACAGATAAGGCCAAATAGCCAATCATCCATAACTACTTGTCCGGCGAAAAAAGAAAGCTCGAAAACGAACTCAGGGTATCTTCTTTCCCCAATCATGAACATCTAATCAACTTCAAATAAAAATTTAACTTATAACATATTTTCCGACTCCGGCCGGATTCCGGTCGAACTATATTTCCGGGTAAAATATGATTGTCACACACGGATTCAGCATCTCTTCTTACCCCTAAATCGGCTATCTAATCAACTACAAATAAAACTTCAACTTCTAACAATTTTCCGGTTTTGGCCGGATACCGGGCGAACCACATGTCCGGGTAGAAAATTGTTTTCACATAAGTGTTCAGCATGTCTTCTTGCCCTAAATCGCACATCTGATCAGCTCCAAATAAAACTGTTAATTTTAACGAACTTTCCGGTTTGGGCCGGATTTTGGGCGAACTACTTGTCCGTCGAGAAAATGGTTTTCACCACCGTCTTCAGCATGTCTTCCTACCCCTAAATCGAACATCTAATCAACTTCAAATAAAACTTTTCCTTTTAACAAACTTTCCGGTTTTGACCGGATTCTGGGCGAACTACTTGTCCGATGACAAAATGGTTTTCACCATCGTGTTCAGCATGTCTTCTTACCCCATATTCGACTATCACATTAGCTGTTTCAAAATATTTTGTTTGCCCCTTAATTTGAACCCCCACCCCTAAATGTAGGGCTACAAAGCGCATTTACGAACTCGACTGGTCCGACGACCCGACGAATCCTCATACCAAGTTTCATCAAAATATCTCTTTTTCTTCGAGAGTTATCGTGCTTACAGACGGACGGACGGACGGACAGACGGACAACTTTTGCGATGTCATAGGTATCCCTCCACTTACGTTTTGGGATCCCAAAAACCGGTTATGTAAATTGTTTCCCTGTTTTCGCTGTAAGTCAACGGGTCTCGGAAAAGGCTTAAAACAGCCAAAACCGTGGGTTATTGGTTGAAAGCACAGCCTAGTTTGAAAGTATTCAAATATTTTGAAATACTGATAGTTGAATAGTAAATATTGCGAGGGTCCTTTAATTAAACTATTTGAAGAAGAAAAAAACTCATGTCTCAGCTATTCGATTCCAAATGCGGAGAGGATCCGATCAATGGGTTTTGGGGGGGGCGGAAGTTTTGTGACACGCTTAGAGTGTGACCACTGAGATGACACTTGGTGGGAAGAACAAGCATAAGCCCTAGATACATATCAGTGACAGAACCGTACCGGATTCGGGCACTTTGGGAGGAGTTGGAGGGGGGGGGGTCTGGAATTCCGATGATCGCGATTTCAGGTACTTCCAGGTGTGCTAGGAAGATGAATTGATCATTAGAGACTTGACAAGATCGGTATAGAAATTGTCATTTCCCAGATCAGACCATCCCTTACAGTACTTTTCAGCAAAATCTACATTTTCGTGATCCCCATGAGCCCATGATAATTTTTGCCTAAGGCTTTTCCTTAGAATCGAAACACCCTTAAAATGCGCATCGTAACCGAAGAGTCAACTAAATGTTTTTGACTGAACCATATCCTAAAGGGCCCAGGGACATTTGATTACAGATGAATTCCTAGCACCCTTGAAGTGTGCATCATCTAAAAAAGCTTTAAAAATATCCGAAAAGGTTCTTAGTACTACTTGAAGTACGCGAGTACAATATAACGCAGATTATACTGTACAAAAGCTATTAAAATAAGGGATGGACAGCATTGATCTTCGAACTGACGAAAAGCAGTCGTAATAGAACAAAAACTTGTTTTTTTAAGAAAAGTTGTTTCTTAAGCTTCCAACAAAGTAGAACTGTTGTGCTTTCTTTGGCAACGCTGACGACCCTGCGCCTCTCCTCGGCCTACTGGCGGAACCAACCAAGCGACCTGATAGGTTCTGCATAAGGAAGAATAGAGCCGAGCTATATTTGCCTTATTCGCTTTATTGCAGCGCGTCCCCGAGGAAAAGGGGAATCTGTAACAAGGCTTATACGCGGTAATACACCTTACAACACCTATTTGGACAATGCTATAGCAACCCTGTAGCAACCAGTTTCGAGAAAAAGAGAAATGAAAATGAAGGGGACATTGCAAAGATTTGCAGTGAAAACGAAATTACATATGGATACTTCTCGCAGTGATTGCAGTGCTAGTCATTCGATGGCGATCAGGGGCGTCACGACCAGGGAGGTGGGACGCCTCTCCCCCCAATGTTGTCGGCCAGCCTGTAAAAAATAACCGAGACGTCGCGAAGCGCCGCGATGTTTTGCCAAAACAGTTGATTTTTTTTTCATTAAAACAGTCAATTTTTTTCATTAAAACAGTCGATTTTTCGTCTGTCGATTCTTTGTTTCTTTCTTGAAAACAGTTTTCTGTCGATTCTTTGTTTCTTTCTTGAAAACAATTTTTTTTTCTGCAAAAACAGTCGGTAAAAATTACCAGCCAGTCGGTAAATGCCTCCCCCCCCCCCCCCAGACATATTGGCTAGTAACGCCTGTGGTGGTGATACATCATTCTCGTGCAAGGAATCCTGGCATTGCCGAATCGTACCCAGGTTTGCTACTCACTTGCAAGTAGCAAACTGGAGGAAGTTAATGTTTAGTTTTTAATATTTTTTGTATTTAATGTTTAGCTTTCTCCTTATATCTTAGGGAGATTTGTCATGTTTCCAAGAAAAAGGTCACTGGATGCTGTAAATTTTCAGATTTTCTCAACTAGCAAAAGACATACGGATCACTTTTTCTATCCTTTACCTTTCGTCAATAGCGAGGTTTATAATAATCCTCGGGTATCAACTTACAGCCTTGCTAATGTGACGAAGGGGAGAGCCCTTTGAGACCCGGGGTTGAGCCGACAATCCCAAAGAAAGGATCATTGCGGGTCAGCGATCTTCCCCGCTGGCCTGAATTTAGAATTTGTGGGAAGTAAGTCAATTAAATAGGATCACTCTTCGCTACACTGCAACCTTTAAGTGTCTTGAGAGGTTCTGTACCTGTTTGCCAAGGTGTGAACCATTGTGGAGGATTCTGAGCGTGCCGTAAACTTTCATTTCTTTAATTTCTGTCTTGGGAAACAAGACGAAGTATTTCGGGTGTCTCTCTAGCTGGAGGAATGGCCTTTTTATCTCGAGAGAACGCCATCGGAACAGCGTGACGGCCAAATAGCCTGGACATAAAACGCCGCCCCGACTCTGAATCCCATTACATGACCTGTAGTGCAAAGTGTTACATGGGGAACGCTTTATGGTGTCCTGTCCCTGGAATTGGACCTTTTTGTATAGACACTATCTCTTTTGGCCTTTTTACCCGTAGTTTCTTGTACGAAAAAATTAATAGCCCCTTTTTGTTGCGAACCATACTTCCCGCTTTATAACTAGCTTTTACTTCTGTATAGACATATTTGGCTTTCTGTCACTTACTTCGGAAGTTCGGATTATTTCACAATAATTTGTAGGGAACAACAAAATATAACTTCAGGCAAATTTTATTCAGCTGTTATTTGCTTGCTTTGTTCACTTCAGCGTAGTGTTAACCGGGGACTAGTTTTCATCGGTGTCGGTTTGACTTTCGTTTGAAAATCCGCCTTTAAGAAACATAGATGTCACTTACATGATTGCTCTCATAGTACTGCTCTGCTCCAGCAGATCTGTAGTTGGCTAACCAATTCATCTGCATATTGCCTACCGAACCTCCTTTGGATTTTCCTTTTCGTCGACCTCCACCTCGCCCTCCGCCCCTTCTGCTGCTGACACAGCTAATCAGCAAAAACAGGAGAGCTAGTGTCAGGAGCCCTGAAAGAAAATGAAGAGTCATTCGTTAAAGATTTTGGTAGGAAACTTGGGAATGTTTGACTTTCTGGGTAAACTTAGTATTTGCTTTGCGAGGAAAAGGATATTGACCGCAAACGCGATTGCCATCCATAGACTGCCGGCGCTGCTACCCTGATGGCCTGAGTGTCCCCGCATTTCTGAGATTTAATACCCCTCCGCCAGTCTTCAAACTCTCTCAGTCAAAAGAACTCTCTCACTCATGATTGAGAGTGTTCCAAACTTCTATTGGATGGAAGGAAACCAACTTTCATCAAACTATGTTGAGCCGTTTAGGGAAGCTGTTGAGTCGTGGCCACAATTTACTATTCCTTTGTGATGCATCATCTTCATTAGGGATCCCGAAAGTTGCCACGAATTGCTTGTGCGTGCAGTAGTCAACTTGTAAATCACTTAACTTTGTACAAACAATCTAAACAGTAGAAAAAAGAAAAATGTATCTAGCAAATATAAACTAAATGCACACGGTAAATTCCTTTTTTACGCAAGTACAACTATAGTTCAAAATCGAATGTTTTGTTTATTTGCACAAGTTCTACGGTTGCCTCTTTGTCGGTGTAAGTGTATGCAGTCTTAATCGACGGGAAAGTAGTTGACTGTTCGAGCTATGCATAAATATATGCATATACATGTGTTTAAAACCAGATACAATATAGTTACAGCACTACCTATTATTCTGTTTAAAAACTTAACAGATTATAGTTCTTGATGATCCTCACCTTTTCTTGAGCTATTTATACCAGAAAGTGCCTATTCGATTGGTCATTCTTGGAGAAGCACGCTTCATTATACTTCATTATAAAGTAGATTGGTCTGCCAGGATGCGCAGACATTTTTTCTGTCAGTTATGATGTGTTGACGCAGTTCTTTCTCTTTTTCCCATTTTCTTTTGTGTCAGTTCGTTTACTTTTCTGTGAAGTCGTCCTTGTTTAGAGCTCTTCATCAGACCCATTCCCGTGCTCACTTTCCCAGGATACCTTTTGTTTAGGAAATTCGGTTTGGCATTAATGCTGTCTCGTCCACACCCAACACCTAAATTTCTTGCGGAATGTATGTCACCGTACAAAATTTACAGTGCTCTGTTAATATTCTAAATGACTAAGTGCGAAACAGGTCAGTGAACCTTGGGAAGAACGAGAAACGTCACCAAAACGAGTCCTCAAGTTTTATTCAAATCTACAACGTTTGTTATGTTTCGTGCGAGTGACGTTTGTGCCTCTTCGCCAGGCACATGGCGATTCTTCATCAACACGATTCTTCAACTAGCTAAGAGCTAGTCATCAAAGTATTTGGAAGTTCGACCCATTTTTGCCAGACCTTTTCGCTTGAGAGGCAAAGCAAACGGTAAACGCAACGAAGAGAGTGATCTGCATAACAGGTTGTCACTTAAAGCAAGTGCTTTCTCGAGTCGTGGGACTTAATATCCGTCCTTCACGGTCTATCCGAGATGAGTAATGAAGCCGTGACGCACTAACTTCCAGTTCTCCAAGTTCGTCTTAGCTGAATGAAGAATAAGCTGAGCTTTGTCTATTACGTACTAGCTTCGAAACAGAGGAGGCTGTAGGTTAGCTCTTTATTAAGAGCTGATGTTGTTGACCACTTTCAGTTTGGTTTCGCAGTTGTACTCGCTCCTTTGGTTGCTCCTAGATTAATTGTCACAAAGCGTAGATATTATAAGCTTATCACCATCGTGGAAGTCAGTTCCAAGTCTTACATCTGTATAAACTAAGACAAAAGGAGCCATTCTGGTAGAGAGGGACATTCCATAGCAAGTCGCAAGCACGTATGATACTGATATGATTCAAGCTACCATCCATGGCAACCACCCATCTGGATCCAAACAAAACAAGACAGCGGGATTTGCCGCTGCAAGTTGCAATCAAAGTTTAGTAGGATAATAAATTTGTTTCCAACTTTTTGAAGGTATATATTGAAACAATATGGTTTATTTGGCTAAAACAGTTATACTACGCAGACATGAGAAGTCTGAGTGCACCGAGTCTGCGAGTTCACATATTCCCCTCTGACCTATCTATGAAACCCGGGGAACTAATTTTCTCAGACTTTGCTTTATACCAAACAACAATTCAGCAAACTTTCATCGTACGAGAGAAGGATTAAATGGTCCTGAGAGCTTGAGCAATCGTATCATAAGATTTTTACCTATTTTTCGTGCGGTGGTATCAGTTTCAGGGGACATCACGTCACACATATGACAACCTTCTATATAAACAAAGTGTATACGAAGTATCTACACTTTTCCAAATAAAACATCCTACTTACCTCTTTGCATTGCCTTGCTAGAAACTAGTTTCATGTCTTCAAGAGACTGATACCCATTCATGGGAGTTTGACGTTTCTGGATGTACGCTCTCAAATAAGGAAGAGCCGGCGCAGTCCTGTAAGTCAACATTGGCTGTGGATTCCCGGTGCAAAACTTCACGGGAACTTGGCCATTCGGCTCATGATATGCTTTCGGATGAGGCAATCTATCCTGGCCCCTTCGGACCTGCCTTTCCTAATGCGAACGGGATATCGAATCACAAAATGCTCTTACCGCTTCTCTTTGACTTCGTTAGTAAAGATTTCGTCCAGACGGTCGTGGTGCGAGTGAGGGTATGCGGAAACGACCAGGGATACGCGGAGCGTAGGATACTCCTGTCCAGTTATGTTTTGCTCGTTATGCTACAGCAGTTGGAGAAGACAGCGATCTGGTCCTGTTGGTTTTAGGATTTGTCGGTGCTGAATCGCTCCTAATCTTCGCGGAGTTCAGATACTTTTTGGGATCCCAAAACGTAAGTGGAGGGATACCTATGACATCGCAAAAGTTGTCCGTCTGTCCGTCTGTGCGCACTATAACTCTCGAAGGGAATGAGATATTTTGATGAAACTTGGTGTGAGGACTCTTTGGGTCAAGAGTAAGGTCGAGTTTGTAGATGGGCTCTGTAGTTCTACATTTAAGGGTGGGGGAGGGGGTTTAAATTAAGGGGCAAATGAAATATTTTTAAACAGGTGATGTGATAGTCGATTATGGGTGTAAGAAGACATGCTGAACACGGTGGTGAAAACCATTTTGTCGTCGGACAAGTAGTTAGCCCAGAATCCGGCCAAAACCTGAAAGTCTTTTAAAATTAAGTTTCATTTGAAGTTGATTAGATGTTCGATTTAGGGGTAAGAAGACATGCTGAACACGACGATGAAAACCATTTTTTTCGCCGGACAAGTAGTTAGCCCGGAATCCGGCCAGAACCGGAAATTCTTTTAAAAGTAAAAGTTTTATTTGAAGTTGATTAGATGTTCGATTTATGAGTAGAAAGACATGCTGAAAACGATGGTGAAAACCATTTTCTCGTAGGGCAAGAAGTTCGCCCGGAATCAGGCCAAAACCGGAAAGTTTGTTATAAGTAAAAGTTTTATTTGGAGTTGATTACATGTTCAATTTAGGGGTAAGAAAACATGATGAGCACTTCTGTGAAAAAAAATTTCTACCCGAACAAGTAGTTCGCCCGGAATCCGGCCGAAACCGTAAAATTATTAAAAGTTAAAGTTTTATTTGTAGTTGATTAGATATCCGATTTAGGGGTAGAAGAGATGCTGAATCCGTGTATGACAATCATTTTTTACCCGCACATAAATTTCGACCGGAATCCGGCTGAATCCGGAAAATTTGTTATAAGTTAAATTTTTATTTGAAGTTTATTAGACGTTCAGTATTTATTGGGGAAAGAAGATACGCTGAGTTCGTTTTTGAGCTTTTTTTTTTCGCCGGACAAGTAGTTCAAAACAGATATGACTTATAGGGGTAAACACACATGCTGACTCCATATCTAAACTTGGTTTTCTCAGATGATTAGCTATTTGGCCTTAATCTGTTTCTGAATTTTAATAGTAAAAACGTTCAAGGAGACTGGCGAAGACAAGACCCAATTGTCTGGATCAAATATTGAGTTTTTGGGATCCCATCAAAACCTTTGGTCTTGTTATCAAGGATCTGCTATAAATGTCCGTAACATGGTTTCATTTTGATATCCGTAACCTGGTTGTTGATGATCGCCTTCATGTACCACGTAGAAGGAAGTAATAAAAGGGACTTGTACCAAGACAATAAAACCTATTTTTTTTTGGGATCCCAAAACGTAAGTGGAGGGATACCTATGACATCGCAAAAGTTGTCCGTCCGTCCGTCCGTCCGTCTGTAAGCACGATAACTCTCGAAGGGAATGAGATATTTTGATGAAACTTGGTGTGAGGGTTCGTTGGGTCGTCGGACCAGTCAAGTTCGTAGATGGGCTTTGTAGCTCTACATTTAGGGGTGGGGGAGGGGATTCAAATTAAGGGACAAACAAAATATTTTGAAACAGCTAATGTGATAGTCGATTATGAGGTAAGAAGACATGCTGAACACGATGGTGAAAACCATTTTGTCGTCGGACATGTAGTTCGCCCGGAATCCGGCCAAAACCGGAAAGTTTGTCGAAAGTACAAGTTTTATTTGAAGTTGATTAGATATTCGATTTAAGGGTAGGAAGACATGCTGAAGACGATGGTATAAATTATTTTCTCGACGGACAAGTATTTCGCCCGGAATCCGGCCCAAACCAGAAAGTTTGTTGAAAGTAAAAGTTTTATTTGAAATTGATTAGATGTTCGGTTTAGGGGTAGGAAGACATACTGAAGACGATGGTGAAAACTATTTTCTCGATGGACAACTATTTCGCCCGGAATCCGGCCCAAACCGGAAAGTTTGTTGAAAGTAAAAGTTTTACTTGAAGTTGATTAAATTTCGATTTAGAGGTAGGGAGACATGCTGAAGACGATGGTGAAAACTATTTTCTCGACGGAGAAGTATTTCGACCGGAATCCGGCCCAAACCGGAAAGTTTGTCAAAATTAAAAGTTTTGTTTGGAGTTGATTAGATGTTTGATTTAGGGCAAGAAGACACGCTGAACACTTATGTGAAAACAAGTTTCTACCCGGACACGTAGTTCATCCGGAATCCGGCCAAAACCGGAAAACTGTTGGAAGTCAAAGTTTTATTTCTAGTTGATTAGATACGCGATTTAGGGGTAAAAAGAGATGCTGAGTCCCTGTGTGACAATCGTATTTTACCCGGACATATAGTTCGACCGGAATCCGGCTGGAATCGGAAAATTTGTTATAAGCTAAATTTCTATTTGAAGTTGATTAGATGTTCATTACTGGGGAAAGAAGATACCCTGATTTCGTCTTTGAGCTTTCTTTTTTCGCCGGACAAGTAGTTCTGGAGTTCGGCCGGAACCGGGAAATTGGCAGAAGTGGCAGGAAGTTTTCGTCAAAACAGATATGACTTATAGGGGTAAACACACATGCTGAATCCAAATCTGAACTTGGTTTTCCCAGGTGATTAGCTATTTGGCCTTAATCTGTTTCTGAATTTTAATTGTAAAAATGTTCAAGGAGTCTGGCGAAGACTGGATCTGGCTAAGACAAGACCCAGTTGTCTGGATCAGATATTGAATTTTTGGGATCCCATCGAAACCTTTGGTCTTGTTTAAACTGAATTTAGAATTTTAAGACTCTAATGCCGAAGCCGAAGGTGCTGGAGCCGGATGAGAGTAACTTTACAAACCATATTTAGAACAAGTTTACAACACAGTTTTCTGTAAAGTTGACGGATAGTAAGTTGTTTCAAAATCTTTATCTCTATACAAAATAAGGCTCGCAGGGTACCGTATAGGCCTACCAATGTGTAGTAGTCTGTAGGCAAAGTTGATTCAGTGGTCTTAATTGTGAAGTGATAACATATTAATTTCTTTTGTCTTTTATTTTTTTGTGTGGTCCCTTGGCTTTAATTGTAAATTAATATCATAGCATGGAGTGGACATCAAGGAAACTTCTAAGAGTGCAAAAAGATAGCGAAGAAACCAATGTCGGATAATTTTTTACCAACTAACAACACATCATGGCCCTTGCTTTTAGCAGTGTGACCACTGGTCGCAAAATTCTGCGATTTTTCGTAGATTTTTAACTTCTTCGACAAAGCGAGCTAAAATTCTGCGACCGGTGAGACCGTAAGAAAAGGAAAAGCATATGACTATGAAGCGGAAGAAGCGAAATTTGGTAGGCGCCAGAATGTCTTCTGGTTTTGCGGCCAAACGTTATAGGTTCTGTCAGAGGAAAGTGGCAACGCTGACTTACACATGCTTGTTGTTCAGACGTGTCTGTTGCCCCAAAATCTGTAAATTTAGAGAATGTTTCGCGAGTATCCGATCTCGATAGTGCGGCTGAAAGCGAAGATGGCCGACCTGTTCTTTTAGGAGACGATGAGTCTAGTTTTAAGCGTGTAGATAGATCATCTCAATCAAATCCATGTTCAAATTCTGAATGCTTTATCAGACCTGCAATAACGCTAGGGAATCTAAGAGTTCCGCAGGACCTATTGTTACACTAAATTGCGTTGGCTGTCAGTTTTTTGTTCAAGTTTTTACACAAACGTTAAAAGTTGAGGACACCTGGTGCACGGTAATGGAGGGGTTCTTCTTGAGATTAGGGACTTCTGAAGAGTTATTATTAAGAGTCTGACGACGGGAGTAGAAAGTGAAGGAAAATAACTCTGCAGGGAAGATCAGGATCGACCAATCGGTCTTTATCGTTCGTATTTCAAGTTACCTGAATGTCGGCCAGTAACAGAGAATGGTTTATGAAATAGTTCAAAGGAGGGGGGAGGGGGTCTAACTGTGAAGATTTTTGAGATAGTGGCGAACTGCTTCTAGTTATACATGTACTAAATAAATTAATAAGAAATGCAGCCAGGACGTCGTGTCAATCGAGGATCTAGAAAATTCACGATGTATTCGTCAAAAGCGAGTATTACAAAATGCACCACTAATTTTATTTGCTATGCGTGAGTGTGTTTGTTTGAATCTTTTTCACGGTTTCAAAAACGGTGTCAGTCGACGAACTTGGATGTGTAGTCCGTCCTAAAGCCTCTTCTATCCGTTCCGAATTTGTTCTCTGCTTCACATTCGTAAAACCCTGCGTCTTTCTGTGTTGCCGGGTCGATTTCCATCTTTGACTTGACGCTGGAGTTGCCAACGTACCATTCGTGGACCTGAAAGAAACATAGGATGATAGACCTAGCACCCAGAAGCGTTTCTGTCTTGGCTCCAGCCGCATACTCAAGATCTGATTGGTCGTCGACCAGCTGTCTAGCTGAAGAGATAAAATAGATTTCGTCCAACGTCTGCCTATTCCGACAGTCGTGATTCTTCACCATTGTGCTTGACGAATTCTCTTCGTTAATGCCTTTGCGCAGAAGCTTAGCTTAGACACAAAGCAAAATGGGACTTAACTGACGGTCACTCACCTGAAAGTAAGGATGAGAGTAAAGCTCGATCCCATCCTTAAGCCAGCTAACATGTGGCCGCGGAACTCCACCGGCCATGCAGTAAAATGTGATCTTCCTTCCAAGAGAATAGACGGCCTCGAAGTTTGAGGCTTCTTTAATTCTTGCACCCTGAAATAATAACCGGTGAGTCAAGATAATTTTCTGAAGTGGCATAAGGATACCCGAGTGGAAAACTACAACTCCTGTCCAAGTTGGCCCGCGTCCGAGAAGTGTTGTCACATCGTGTTTAGTTCAGGTGAGTGGTAAGAACCCCCTCTTCATTCCGAACTTGTACACATATATAGAACTTATGGTACCCTTCAAAGTTTTGGATATCTTGTTGTCAAGCCCAGAAACATTTGCTGTTCCTCCTGTAGTCATGAAGGATGTCACAAGTAATTCAAACACATGAGAGTGATGTCGAGATTTATGGAAGTCAGTTTTGTTCAACCTACATGGTGGTGTGAAAAATATTTGGCTGTTTCATTCCTCTTGTGTCCGATCTTCCATGCGATACCTCCTCCAACTCCAATGCCGGCTGCATGGGAGGGGGGGTTCTCCATAACCGTATTCGCTCCCAGTCGTACTCCATGGACAGTTAGCTTTGGCTTCTTGTGGTGACGGAGACTGACATTCTGCTTGAAATTACGCAATATCCATCTTCGAAAATCTAGAATTGAAACAGATTTGATAAGGCTTCTCTTTGACAGGCAAAGTGGAAAATGAGTTCCCGCTTCGTTAGAAAGTCATCTCAGCTAAGCTCTTTGGACTGTATAGTTTATGATCATAAAATTTTGAGTGAAGTTCAGCATTTTAGTTCATCCAGAACCTGGAATGAGTTCATGCGTAAAAAAGTGTCCCGTCAGTAGCGATAGAACGGAAAGCAGGTCTTCTTGATTTGGCTACATGTTCTCTCGAAGTTTCGGTAAGGAGCGTCGGTCAAATAAGGACTGTTTCGTCTGCCTCCCTTATATCCTATTTCTTTATTTCTTTATCCGTTAAAAGCAGAAAAATGGCGCTGGTCGTTATTTCCTTTTCTTGTCACAGTCGCGGACAAAAGGGCGTTGAGACGTGGGCTTTCTAGTGCATCGATCTATTTTCTTAAAAAAGCCCTCGGGATGAAATTATCCAGACTAATGGACTGGACATCTGACATTATGGTCGCCCGATATGGAACCATTGTTAGAACTAACAAAAGGAGGAGGATAAAATCAGACATGGCCAAAGAGAGTGTCTAGGACAAGAGGGGGTCTAGGGGAAAGGTTAGCTTAGCTGCGAAAGCTGAAAGTCAATCAGCTTAGAGGCAGGCAACTTGATAATGGTAGCATTATACTAAGCTAGGTCATTAGGCTGTGACGCAAGCAGGTCTTTATGCCCATCTCCTGCTCCGCTCCCCGCCCGCTTTCATTCTTTCTCATCGTTGCACTTATGATGCGGCTGTTGAGTTAGACCTCATTAAAACTCTAGAGCGAATACACAGGGAGACATTCCTTTCCACTAGCTCCAGGCAATAACTCCTCGTTCTTTGGTTTATGAAGTCGAACAGGATCATTCGTTATCACAAGATGGCTGGGAAGTTTGTGGTCCTCCGGATGGTGCGAGATTATTTATCCTTGTTGGTCAGACCGAAAAATATGGCTGTGGCGTCTAATAAACTGGCAGTGCTGATGGTCATCATGACAAGAGAAAATTTAGCTAGCTCCTGGTTGTTCAACTACTTGCGTATTCTACTGTTTAGGCATCGACTAAGAGTACTAGGGAAGATCTCAAAACTCCCATATTGGCCCATCAAAAGCAGCCGATCGTATCGTACGAAGTAGTGTCGACGATCGGTGTCTTGACTTGATCCACAGAACGCGCAGGCATTGCTAGTAGAAAAAGGCCAGACCAGAAAATTTGCACCCCGCCGTTTCAACTTCAAATCGGATTTTGTCCGAGTCGTGTCTTAATTCATAAGCGGAAAGAAATCGCATCGTGTATGCACCAATCTTTAAGCTATGCAACTGTAACTGTCGCTTCTATAATTCTTAAACGTTGACAAATTTTCGACTTGGCTTTCCCTAAAATGCTACGAAGAGATACTATTTTTCAATTACGCTTAGGAGGATTTGTGTTTTGGTATTCTTGGGTAGTACACTTCTAAGGGATTAAGAAAGCCGCAATGTCTGCATCCTACCCCTGCCATCTCATATCCCTGTTTTTTTTTCACTACCGTCAATGCATTTCTAGTCTGAAGACTATATCCAAAATATGTTGTTTGTAATACCGTTCTTGGATCTCGAACGAGAACGAGGAATGCCTGCGACATGGTAAACTCTCCGTCCGTTGGTCTATTATAGCGATAATTTCTGAGGAATATTCGGGTCAAGAGAGGCCGACGGAAAAGTTCCGAATGAACCTTGTTGCCCGATGAATCCAACTTGGCGCTAACACAAGGTTAAGGCAACATGTTGAATCTGGATATGCTCTTGATTTTCGGATCGGACTGTATTGAATACTATTAGTTTGCGGTTCGAGTGGATAGATGCTGAGACCGCGAGAAAACTGGGTCGACTAAAAATTTTTTGACCGAGTTGACAGATTTACAGATATGAGAAGACTGTCAAATCTTTTCTCTCGACGGTATCTCATACTATCGGCATCTACAGTCTACGCACTGCAGTCACATATACGGTCCATTTCTGTTTGTTTTCCCGGTAAAACTGACAGTGACTGGATCAAGAATGCCATGCCCTAATTTAGGATCCCACCCAAACCTTTGGTCTTGGCCAATCCGGCCTATGAACACGGTAATTTCCAAAAGAAAAACACTCTTTAACTCTTTCTTAACAAAATACTATTCGAACTTCCTCACCTTTTTTGTTCGCTGATTGGCTCATCACATCTTCACACAATCCAAGTAGCACCACTAAAAACTGCACCAAGATAAGGCAATCAAAGGTCTTCATCGTAGTCACGTCAGGCCGTTGGGCTGCGAAGCCCCAGACGTGATTGTTTCTTCCGTTCCGTGGTCGGTCCTGTATTTGTAGTTAGACGGCAGATTGAAGTTCGATCTTGAAGGATTTGGAGAACGAGAAGGACCGGGAACCGCGCGCCGCCGCAAGTTCCCGTGGATAGAATGAATCTCTCAATAGTTCGGTTGAAATGAATACAGGCTTTATTACTATGAATCTTGATTCAGGAAAATGAATTTTGGGTATATTAGAATTCGAGAGCAGGGCACAGAATAGCGAGTATCGGCATGATGTCACAGGTATGTCTTGTAAAGTCGACGGGAGCTTGCTGTTTTTTCGAGCACTTGTAATATTCACTTGATCGTAGACCTGCACACGGATTAGGCTGTGTAAACAGACGTTTAACCTTGTACTATTAAGCTGTGATTTAGTACGTGTAAAAATCGAGGAGAGGAAAGTGACAAGCTTTTAGCTTACCGTTCATATAGCGATCGCAATTTCTGTCGGTCGGTCTGGGTTTTGCTAGTTTGGGTACTTCCACATAAGCTAGGACGATGAAACTTGGCAGGCGTATCAGGGACCCCAGAATGATTAAGTTGGAAATAGTCACTTGCCCGGTCCGAGCATCGTGGGGGGAGTAGAGGCAGGGGAAATCCGGAATCTTGAGGTATCTCTAAGCTTTGAAAGGGTGATCTGATCTTAATGAAACTTGATATTTGGAAAGACCCCGTGTCTTGGACGACCCACTTCCAATCCGAACCGGATCCGGTGACTTTGGGGTGAGTTGGAGGGGGAACCGGAAATCTTGGGAAACGCTTAGTGTGGAAGGATCGGGATGAAACTTGGTGGGAAGAACAAGCACAAGTCCTAGATACATCATTGACATAACCGGACCAGATTCGGGCACTGTGGGGAAGGTGGGGATTCTGGTGATCCAGCGAGTTCGGTATTTCCTGATGTAATAGGATGACAAAACTCGGCAGGAATATGAGGGGTCCGAATAGACAGACTTGTGAATAGTCATTTGCACGATGCAAACACCTTGGGGTGGAGTTGAGAGATGGGGAATCCGGAATCTAGTGGCATTTATAACTTTTGAACAGGTGATCGGATTTGAATGAAACTTGGCAAGTGGAAAGAGCTATTGTCTCAGATGTTCTATGGCAAGTCCGGACAGGATCTGATACTTCCTGACAAAAAAAAAATCTGAAACGCTTCAGGTCGAGGGATCGGGATGGAATTTGGTGGGAAAAACAAGAATAAGCATTAGATACGTCCTTGACCGAACCGGATCATATCGGGGTTGTTTGGGGGGAGTTGGAGGGGGTTTCCTGGTGATCGAGAGATAGGATACTTCCAAATGAGCTAAGGACGATAAAACTTTGCAGGTATATTAGTGACCCTACCAGATAGACTTAAGGACACGATACAATGCCCTAGGAATACTTTCGTTCCTGGATCCGACCGTTTTTCGGGGAGTTGATGGAGGGGAAATCCGGGAATTACTTACTTCCGTAGGTTGTGAAAAAGTGGTCCAGTTCGAGTGAAACTTTATAGGTGATAAGAACTGATGACCTAAATATGCAAAGCATGTGTACCAACCCCACGTGGCCATGGTTGGGGGAGTTTGGGGGGGGGGTACGGAAACTTTGTGACATACAAAAGATGAAACGGATGGGCAGAATGGAATGGTAAGTTGGACAGTAAGAAGTTTATGCGGCCCAGAATTGTTATTTGGCGTCCGAACCGGATCCGACCAAGGTAGGGGGAGGATGAAGCGTGAATTGGAAATTTGTACATATTCTCCGATTCGAGCTAAACTTGATGGACGGGAAGAGGAGACGTTAGAGATGCGAAGTCTATGTGTCCGAGTCGTATTCGGCCACAGTGGAGGAGGGAGGGGGGGGGTGAAGGGGGAGTCTCGGAAATGTTGTTGCTCACATATGGGTTATACCAATGAAGTGATTTGAATGAATCTTGGGATGTAGATAGATCGTGTGCCTTAGATGACATATCTTAGAGTCGGGGCCGGATCCGACCACGGTGGAAAGGGGTATCGGAATTCACGACCTACTCGTTACACGTGCCAAATGATCTAATAGCTCTTGTTTTTGGAAGTAATTAATAAAATATCAAAGTTATAAAGAGTAGTTTCGGACTTTTCATATGTATTGTGATTTTGAGTTTAGCTTTTGACGTGGCCCTCGAACTGATTAGCAAATAAATCTCGATCTATCTATGTATCGTGAACAAAGCCGTATGTTTTGAATGTGTTGGCTTATGTCATGTGTCGGTTTTGACGCATTGCATGCAGGTCTCCTCCTGGTGAGCAATACTTATTTTCGCAATCAGATACGAAATTCCCCCTTTGCCACGGAATTGTGACGCATTTAGAAGTAGTGAACTGAAAGACAGAAATGCTCCTCAGCTGGGATTTAAACCCAGGATTTGAAATCCAGTTCGAAAAAAATTGTTTCTGGTTTGTTTGTCATATTAGAAGTCCCATATATGAAGCGCCATCTAAGTAATGTCTGATTTGACGTATCGCATTCAGGTTTCCATAGCGATGCGAATATCGGATGCAAAATCTTATCGGGCTGTGTTTGCACGTAGCTTTAGCCCTCTTTGTTCTACCCTTACCAGGATGTAACCACGGTATTCGTATGTATCTCTTCGAAGCGATAAATATTTACGCTGGATGTTTGATCCGCGCTGCTTTCATGCTTTTCCATGAGAATCGGGCCATCTGTAGACAGGGATCTTGGGCGAAGGAACAACCAAGCCAAAATACGATCTCGACAGGTTCAATACTCTTGCAGACTCAGTACGTAAAGCGTCTTGATCTAAAGGTGGGATCAGGGATGCTTCCTCTTCTTTCAGTGCCTTTTATTCTATCGTAGTTAAATACTTCATCTCCGTAGATTCGTCTAGCATGTTTTCCGTATAGAGATTGTAGCGAAGCTCACGCATCTGAAACCGCTTCTTGCTGCCAGAAGCTTGTTAGCAAAACTGAAATCTACCTTTTAAGCAACAATGGTGTGACCAAAAGAATGGAGCAAAAAGCAATTTACAACCAAGTATACGAAAGTTTGCATGTCTCGATGATTGTAACATTGTCTCAAGGTCAAACAAAGACAGTCGAAACCCTCAAGAATACGTCTTTGTGGAGTGTTTTGTTTGCTCACTGAAGACTGATTCTGAATATTGGACTTTTTGGTGGGTTTTCCTTGTGTTCTTGTTTTTAGAGCACGAGAGCCCGGTTCGTTGATTGACGGGGGAGTCGCAGGCCTCTCAACGACCCCGACTTTGGACTTAAAGAGCAAACGGAGGGTCGGGAATAAATTGCCATGGATTTTAAGGAAGATATATCTAGTAGACTGGCTTACCTTAACCGTACGAACTTCTGGCAGAGGAGAGCCATGATCTTTGGGAGGGAAGAATTAAGCGAGGGTTGGCTGAATCAGAATAACTGCTCCCATGTTTCGACAAAAAACAACGAAGAACCAATTTTCTATTTCGACAGAAAACGAGCGGCATGTGCAGAGACTTATCCGCCCATGCATGGTCTCCCAAGAACGGCACAAATTGCTTCGTTAACCACTCCCGTGTTCCCAGAGATGGTTGCAATCTGAATACTGATTTTCTGTTTTTTTCCAGAGGCCTGTGGAACGTGCCGTTTATCTCCGGCTGCTACCTCATCAATGGGTCCGTCATTCATAATCCTCAAACGAAGCCTTCCTACGTTGCTGGACTGCTTGACGCTGATATGGCCTTTTGTACCAACATGCGAGAAAAGGTAGGACATTACATTACTCGTTTGAATCCTCAGTCACTCTACTTCAGAGCAAAATAACACCAGGGAGTAGCGCCAAGACCTATGCTTTCTATGCTTTGCAAACGGGCCATATTCGTAGCGCCGCCCATTACGCTTGCGATATTTAAAGCGAGACAAACTTGCGGGTTTAGAAATTTATAGTAAAGCTAAGATTCGGTCTGCACACACCGTGGTAACAGGGGAGGTTGTACCTTTTTTTTGTACGAGTGATTGAGTTTCAGTAAGGAGGTTCTCTATCGCTAGTGGTGGTAGTGTCGCTAGTATTTGAGTGTGTGTCAGCTTTTTCAAGTTTTGACGCTACTCCCTAGGAATATTTTGCTCTGCACTACCTTGATCGGACAGTTGGAGTCTTGAACAATTTTAAACTGAAATTAGAAGTTGAAGTTTTGGGCCTGATTGGAAAATACGTGATGCGAATTGTTTCCCAAAAACGGAAAATCTTAGGGAAAGTGTGACAGAGTGAACGAGGGAATGTGTACGTAGGATAGTGGACTTCCTTCGCAGTAATTGTTCGAAATTGTCGGCATCGCCTCTTGCTTGGAAGAGGCGAAGAAACGAAATATCTGCTCCGTCGGTATGTGGTGGAGTGTGACAAATGAAGAAGCAAGTTAGATACCAAATAAGAAGAGGCGTTTAGCCTCGAGAATCCGATTAGCGTGAAGATCTTGGATGGACCTAAAATCTTGAAAGTGCGCATGCCAACCTCTTGCAGTAAAGCATTACTTTAAGCTCACCTCGCACTACTTACTATTTATGTTCCAGTATTCAAAACTATCTGAATACTGTTTAACAAATTATCACAGCTTTGGCAAGTTTAAGCCGTTTCCCATACCCATTTACTTCTAGCAAAAACTTGGTAAGATTCAGAAAAGCGGTTTACGCTTCGAAAGCATGACATGAACACTCGTCCGGGGACCATAATTCACATGGAAACTAGTAAATCGTGGCAAGTGCAAAGATTATTGAGGGGTCGTTAGCGCGTTCGAAACGCAAGATATATACAAAATCTGGGTCTCCGGGTCTAAGAACTAATGAAAGGCAGTTACGGAAGTGGTTTGCATTGACAATATAGGTACGACTGGTCCTTTAACTACTGCTTGATTATGTACGTGTCCGAAAGCTTCAAAACGAACGAAAATGCTGACTTAATTCAGCATTTTATGCAGCATTTCGCTTTCGACAAATTCAGCAAGAATGCTAAATTTTCATGAAGAAACTGAGGAGTACGGCGATTCTCTCAGTGTTTTCGGCGGTAAACGTAACAAATTCAAAAAGACAACTGACAATTCGGCAAACATACCAAATTTAAGACAACTGGCGATCATGGCCAACGAAGAAAGGAAAGATAAGAAGCTTGGATATCAGTAGCTGATCCATTTGTGTCAGCTTTGTACAGCTAATTCTTTTTTCCTCTTCTTCTTCCTGACTTAAATTTTGGTATTCTAGAAGTGTGAGAGAAGAAAGAAAGGTAACAGCTTTCCGACAAAAAAAGAAAAGTAAATGCAGCATTTACAGCACCAAAAAGCTTTCGGACACGTTCTATGTTGATTCAGACGGAATAATGATGATGATGACGAAATTTTATTTACGCACTTAAGACGAGGGAAATAGCGCAAGACAAAGAAAAGGAAAACCAATACACTGAGCTTTCAGTAATGTAGTAAATACACAAGATGCAAAAATAAATATTAAAAAAGACAGGAGACTAATCGGGTCTAAAAAAATCTTCTTCATAGATGGAATGCGGAGAAATGGCCAAGGGCAGAAACGTGAAGGTCCTGGGCAATTGAAGATAGCTTTGCACAAGGGTCAGAGGGTAAAAAAGTTGCAGTTATACGGGAATATGGGTCTTATTGTAATGGCTAATATCATTTGGCGACTTACTGATAAACTTGGGGGCTCTTCGCTGCTGGAAAAGAAAAAATACCCCTTTTTATCCTTCTTCTTGAGGTCTTCATTCCTTATCTGAATTTTCCTATCCTGATTAAGTTCCTACCAGCACGTGGATTGGCTCCTACGTCCGCTGGTTTTCAAAAATCGTAGCACGCCACTTCTGAAGCACCGCGATCCCCTGAACCGTCTTCAGAATCGTGTTTGCTTCCTCGACGTCATTCGGGCTTAATACAGGTAGCCTAGGTTCATAATCGCGACCTAAATTTCGTCATTCTTTCTATACCACCTGCTGCTCAGGCATTTCTTGATCTAAGAATGAAATGCCATTTATGGATTCTCCCGGAATTCCACAGAGGCTTCCTGTAGATATTACCAGATGACAAAGAAGATTACATGTTACTATTTTATGTATCAGTTCCCTCATTCCCGGAGAAAGCAGTAAGATGTGTCTTCAGAGAGATTCAGTCCTGAAATAATTGCTCAGTAGGGAGCATTGGTGGCTCTTAAATTGTACATTGGAGCTTAGGGGATATCAGGTTTCTCCATAATGGCCGAAGCTTGTAAGCAGGTCAAAAGTTTTGAAAGGGAATATCATCGCTCCAAACGACTTACCGGCAGTCAGGGGTTGTTACCTAAATATTCCTTCAGCCCAAGCTGACTGCGAATCATGTTTGATAGTGCAAAACGGATACGTCAGCTGAATTTTATTAGAGCTATATTTCGGCCCTCTTGGCAAGGGTCCTCTTCAGGCTCAAAGCTGCTCAAGTTGGAAAAATGAACTTGTGGGAAAGAACGAAATATAGCTCAAATAAAATTCAGCTGACGTATCCGTTTTGCACTATCAAATATGTTGTTACCTAGCTGTCCTAAGACTTCAGGTTCAGGGCTTAGAGTTTTCATTTTGCACATATTACCTTACATAGAATTCCTGGATATGAACTACAATGGCGGAAGGCGTTTAAAAAACGTATTTGTTGAAGTTGCTAGCTGTCGTAACACTCCGCAGGTTCAGGGCTTAAATTTTTCATTTTGCAAATACCCTATTTCCCGGACATGAACGAAGGTGTTTCAAATTTGTATTTGGTGAAATTTAGATATCTGGCTTAGGAAAGGGATAGTTAGGGAATGTATCCCGTGAATGAACTCTTGACAAGAAAGAATAAACTACCACAACTTTTTCAGATAAACATGGGCCCATTTGAGTATTGAATTACGTCAATCGCGGTAGGCTTGGATATAGGAATAGAGGTATAAGTTCAGAGCAACGTGCGTGTGTGTGTGGGGGGGGGGGGACATGTTGCAAGCCGCTGCAGAGTCAACCTGACTCCTCCTCCAAGACGGGGCCACCTGTCACGTGTCACCATTTGTCTCCACCCGGAGGAGGAGCCAAGTCATACATGTTTGTGGGATTTAGGGGCTTGGTGGCGTACTGGCTGGGGGACTGGTTCTTTCGTGTGAAGATAAGAAAAAATGGTGTGGGGGTATTCCGAAAGATACATATTCCGGGTTTAGTGTAGTTATCCTGAATTGAGTCGTTCTCAGGTTGGACCAGCTATCCGTTCTGTTAATTTTTGTGTTTATTTGTTTTTTTTGGTTTAGTTTGTTTTTGGAGAGGGGATTAGAAGTGTATTGTTATTTTTGTTGGGTGTTCTGACCAGGAACCGAGTAAGTGCATAATCTTTTGTTCCTCTTTTTTCATTCTCTTTTTTCATTATTAGAGTGCTATCTAGGCCAGTTTATCAACGGGTGTTATGTTAAACCGCTTAAAGTTTAACCGAAAAGGTCTAGGATACGACAATCTAGTTACCCATCACTTGTTCACTTAAATAATCTTGAAAACCCGATGAAAAAGCGTTAGTTTGTTTTTCTGATATTTCCGAATAAGCGATTATACCATTGTGCTTGCCGCTCTTCCCGTTTTTGTGATAGCTCTATGGTGCCTGGAACATTTGGCAACAACAACAGCAGCAAACAAATAAATAAACCGGTGTGGACTAAATTGTGACGGAATTCCATACAAGCGTGATCGTGTACCAAATAAACAAAAAAGTGTCTGCAGTGCCAAAAACAAACTAGATATGGCGGAACGTCGTTTCTGCTAGTGAGGTGTCTTGTGTATTGATAGTGGCTGCCCGATTTTCATCATCAGCAACTGTTGCATCAGATGGAACACCTTTAGCAATGTCTTGGCACCTTTATTACAGGGTTGGTGGGAGATACAGTGTTTAATTAAATTACTGGTCTCTCTCAACCTTGTGGTTACGGACCAACATTCGACAAACCTTTGCCCCCTGTTACTTATCCAATTATCTGAGGTAAATCCTTCCTTATTCCTTTGAATCACTAAGAATGGCCGATTCAGTCAGGATTGAGGGCAGATTGAGGGGGACTGTATGGCTGCTAAATGGCCTAACATTGTCGGAACCGTTCTATCCTAACAATAAGATTTTTTTCAAAAATATGGAAAGTAGAATTGCATGACATTTCAGTAATCACTAGAATTTGCTTGTATTGTTGTACAAGGCAGGGAAAGGAGGGGTACCTGACCTCATTTTACACTAACTCAATGTTTCAGCGAATAAATATTCTTTGAGCCCAAGCTGACTTTGAAACATTTATTCAAACAATGTTTGCAACGGATACGTCAGCTATGATTTTTCATCAGCGATATTTCGGCCCTTCTTGGCAAGGGTCCTCGTCAGCAGCGAAAATGTTTAAATGAAATGTGCATGCTGTCTGACAGTCAAGAGGTAAAATATGACTTTTTTTAATAAAAAAAAACTTCTGACTCTTGGGCATGAACCCTTATTAATGTGTTCAAAATACTCAAATTCTGTGCCTTTTCTTTGTTTTGAAGCTGCTTTGTAAAGGTATTTTCGGGTCATCGACTTTGGTAACTGAAGGGATCTTTTCTGAAAAGAAAATATGTTTAACTAGAAATACTGAAGCAATATTTATCTGTTAATTTTGTAAACCATTCAATTAGCTTCGATCTAGTGTGTTTGTCATATTTGCTGGTTCCGTTTTTAGCCAGATAGATTATTCTGAAGGCAAGACTTCTCTGGAAAATTGAAATCTTGTCTGAGGTTGTCAACCCCTCCTTTAATGCAGAGTATGCGATTCAACGCCTTTCACACTTTTTTCCCCTAACTTTGCTGTATTCCACTCTTTCTTGCTTATGAAAAAGTTTTTTGCAAATTCTAAACTCTTCCTTCTTTCATTTGCTGGTTTAAATGAACTAGCAGCAAGGTAAAATAATTTTTACGAAGTTGTCGGTTAGTTTGAGTGTCTGACCTACCAGTCAAGGAAAAAATCTGATTTGTTATATATTGACAAAAAAATATGTTAATTTCCAGGTGTGAGGTGTGAACACTCAACTCGCAATTCGCCTTACACCAGTTCAGCGCTCCAAGTGGACTAGTTTCTGCCAATCCCCCATTGTCTCAGAATCAGTACTCGTATAGACACACTAAGCAGTCGGATTCATAAGGTATTGGGTAACTTTCAGTTTCTGCTACTGATACATAAGCAAAACCTCCATTAGGGACTCAGATTGCAGGTTTTCTACTCATGAACCTGTGGATCTATTTTACTCTGTCAATTGCGGTGGTGAGGTAGAGGGGGATTTACAGAAACTAGTCCGCTTCGAAGAGGTGAACCGGAATAATGGCGAATTTCCGAATACTGAAGTTTCATTTGTAACAGGGGTTGCATTTTTAACCACTGACAGAAACAATTAAAGCTCGTTTTGCATTCTTCTCATATATTCCCTTATTATGTCTTAAAGGACACCTCGCACTACAGAGTGTTTCTGCTGTTTTGGGATATTTGACTACTTTACAACTTAGCTTTCCTTACAGAAAATTACACAAGGCTGTAGCTTTTCTTGGCCTCTCCTTACAGCCCCTCACCCTGGATGGCAAACTCGGCAAAATTTGCATAACCAGTTTTCGCACCAATGAGCCAACAGTATTGGCCTGTTTGACTATCCTCCCATTTTATTTGTCCCCCTGCTAACACCCCCAGAATACCTAAAAAAAAAAAGAATCCTAATACATGTGTCACAAATGCCAATGCAAGATCTACAACTGAAAAGCTAGAAACCTACCTAATGTGATACTCTTCTTCATCAAGTTGGTTGAAACCAGCTGTTACCAACAAAGCTTCTATAGATGCGGCGCAGAAAAGTGATTGCCTTTAGTCACCTGTGTCCTCTGATTGCTGGGGGGTAGTAACTATGGGTTGATCTTGGAAGGGTGTTCTGAACTTCTCAAGGCTCGACTGCACTTCAACCTAAAATAGAAACAGTTTTCAAAGGATGGAATTTCTAGCCAATTACACTGTAAAAAGTCTCTCCTACATCCGTCTTTAGAGGTTGCACATCACCAAGTCGGTGATTTTTATTTCGAATTCGGAGAGTTAAAATCCGAATACAGGATTAAAACGCTAAAATGCGAAATGCTGCAGATTAAGTTATCCTAGTCTGCAGTATTTTGCATTCTAACGTTTTAATCCTGTATCGGATTCTAACTCCCCGAATTCGGATTTTAACCCTCCGAATTCGGATTTTAACTCTCCGAATTCGGATTTTAACTCTCTGATGATGTGTGATGTGCAACCACCAAAGTCCGATGTAGGAGAGACATTTACAGTGTAGTTATCTTGTCACAGTTCCTCCAAACATTTATATGTGGCCTCACCAAGAAGTATGACTAGATAGTTTCTTTGAAGAGCCAAACCATGTTTTTATATGCTACCCAAACGTCTCAAGCAGTAAGACTGGTTTGGTCTCAAACAGGGAGCGGCGAATCAGCATGGTACCAGATATACATAACAAAGTCATCCCTGTTGTTTGTATGGTTGAGAGTCTTGATTACCTCCTAGTAAACCAACCATTGCTAATTTTTTTCTCATAAAAACCTGACATATGTAATGTATATTTTGATGACCTAGCCTACTACAAAGCGATTCTTATTGGGTTTTTCTTATCAAGAAAATATTCAACAGTTACCAATGAGTTGCGATTCTGCACATTGACATTTTGCTTCTGCATGATCTATGTTGGTATACTGTCTGTGCAGATGGTGTCATTATGGGCTTACTGGTTAGGTTTGTTTTTAAGCCTGTTCATTTACTGATTTCATTTGTGAAAATAAAGCAAACAAGAATATAGAATATGCACTGTGTAGGACAGAATCCACAGTAGGTATCTGCAAAGGCAAACAGTGCAAGGATTGCTGTGATGATCGATTATTTGCTTTGTGTGCTAGCTTTTTGCAAGGGACCTAAGGCTGAGTATGTTCCAGGCTGTCTGGCATTCCATTCCCTTTTTGGCTCTTTTCACATGGTACAGGCAGGTCGATGCCAGTCCATTTTCTTCAGAAATACAGAATTGGACTGACATTCTCGTCAAAGTACATTGAGGCTTGCTTGTTTCATATTTGAAGGCAAAGCAACAAACTTCTCTGTTGCAGTGTGTAAGATTATAGCTGGTAACAACAACAACAAGCATGCAAACAAGATTGTAAACAAGGTGTAGGCTATTCCCAGAAATCACAGGATCTGCAAAGGCAAAAAGTCCAAGGATTGCTTCTGGGATTGACTATTTTCTTGGTAGGCTAGCATTTTGCAAGGACCTAAGGCTGAGTATGTTCCAGGCTGTATGGCTTTCTATTCTCCATTGCTTTTTTTCACAAAGCCAGTCATTTTTCTTTGGAAATATAGAATCGGAACGTCATTTTTGTCGTAGTATATTGAAACATGATATGAACTTGGTCTTTATAGGTTGTGAGAAGCCAAAGGACTAATTTGAATTAATAGGTGTGTGGTACTACATATGTGGTGTATTTGCTTGGCTTTATTTCTATTTATTCATTTTTTTACCTTATTTTTTTGAAAAGCACAAGGGTAAAAAAGGCTTTCTTCTTTGCAACTCTTTGAGGAACCCTGAGTGCGCAATTTACTTGGATTAAAAGTGACTTATTTGCAGATGACTTGACTTCGCTACGCTAAAGTCTAGCTTATTTTTAGCCAGTTTAGGTCCATCACTAGTTTGTCCTGTTTCTTCAGTATTATTTGAAGATGCTTTACGAAAAATTGGTATAAGAGTATTCTACAAACCTGTAAAGATTCTGTCGATCAGTCGTTCCAAGAGGACCATGTGACTTCATAAAAATTCCTCCATTGACTCCACTCCGTTGAAGAACACTGGAAGATTTCCTTGACACGGCAAGTCTTCTGGTTGTTACCCTTGTCAGTAGGCAGTCTTCTGAGCTGTTTTTATAATCAAGGATTGAGCGACGACTGATATTTGCCATATCTGACCTCGACCAAAATATGAGCTTGAAAAATCACGTTTGGTCGAGATTTTAAATTTTCGCGGGCGAATTGTGGACGGATTCACCATGGGAAAGCTTCCACATTCTCAACGTCCCTACTGAAGACTACTGTGGACAGAATGAAAATCCCTAATGGGTGTTGTAATAATTCAATGTGTTTGAATCTAAGATGTAAAAATAAGTTGCCTGTTCAGTTAAACTTTAACAAGTGTAGCCTAAACATCTGGTGAATGTTGTAGTTACTATATTTTTTTTCTTATAAACCAATACATAATCTAAAATAATATTTTTGGTTTACTCAGTACGGATATGGGCGGATACCCTCTTTCATCTCTTTTCACCAGATACAGAGTGAATTTCGTTTAGGATGTCTTCATGTACGCCAGCAATCGCCTGAACTGGGGCCATTTGATCAACAACGAAGAATTTGACACGACACATCTGAACAATGAGCTTTGGGAGATATTCGCCAACAGATGGGACTGGGAGCAGAGGTACCTCCACGAAAACTACAGTCATAGCTTAGATTTGAATAGGACGGTCGAACAGGTTAGTTGTAACGCATCTAGACAATTCTTGCAGAGGTAGGAAAGGAAGCTACTTGAGAGCTAAAACCGATGCTTTTGTTGTTACGTAGGATCTATGTATCTACTGCCTGATCATAAATAACCTATTGGCTTTGACCAGGCCCGATTTTGAATCGGAAGGCTATGAAAGACAAGATCCCAGAATAGGTGTTATGTGACGCTAAAAAGGATTTCTGCTAAAAAGGAGGCTAGCTTAGCGTCTTTTCCGTTTATTGTAGAAAGCTTCAATAAGTCGAAAATATATGTATTCTCGTCATAAGGCAAAATAAGCCAACAGCACACAGTCAACACAATTCCCTGCTGATTATCTTATAAAGAGTCCCTGTGGCATAAATGCAACAACTAACGCTCAGTTAAACTCTTGGCACTTTTCAAATCGTACTAACTGTCTGTATAATATCACGGTGCGCGAAAAGCCAAAGTAGGCTAAAGTATTTAAAAAAACAAAGTTCGGCTAAAGGAAATACACGCGTTAGCAAATTCCAAGACGGAAAAGATGTAAATGGTAAATTTTGCCAGTAAAACAGAATACATAAGAAGGCTAATGGCCTCTGGATAGCTCGTCGAAAACTATGATAGGCCTATTTGATTAACCATTTCCGTGTAGAAGTTACCCGAGTTATTTAGAGTTATTATCATTAATCAAGGACCGTCACTAGTTTGGATTGAAGGTCGTCCCATCACTCACCCGCTGGCATGTTCTGGAAGGGCCACCTTCCAACATCCCCGGTGGAGCGAGTGTAAGAAGAACTTTTCTAGTTTCTTTTATTATTGTTCCGCTTTTTATTCTATTTTCTTCCATCTCAGCCGTGCCCCGACGTCTTCTGGTTCCCGATTTTTACAGTCCGCTTCACCAACGAGCTGGTGGCTGAAATGGAGCATTTCGGGAAATGGTCAGACGGCTCCAACTACGTAAGTGATTTCCTTCTGAACAATATGCCGACTTCTTACGGTTCCACTTCGCCCCTTCCAAATTGGTCATAAGGAAAGCGAGTAGGGAAAAGTTTCCATGGAGTTCTTGAGACAATCATTTCAGCCAGCTGCTGGTGACATCTTGCAAAAAATATTAATTTTGAAGCTGAGGGCTGGGTGTGAGGCAAAAACTTGGTGGTTCCTATTAGCCTCTTGGTTTGTGTCCCATGGCCCTGAGCGTATCTTGCTCAGTACCTCTGGCCCTAGCCAATATAAATAAGCTAGACCCGAAGACTTAGACTCGTGTTGACGCGTAAGATAACTATGCGTTCACACTAACGCGAATATTCGCAGTATAGCCTGATTTTTCGTCGGCCACAAATTTCGCGCCACAAAGCTACAAATTCGCTGCGATTTTTCGGAGAATCGCAAAAGTTGGATTATTTCAACTACAGCTACAAAATCGCGCCTCAAATCTAGGAAAATGGATATAGTTGTTGGAAAAATGATGTTAGCTGTCAAATCTCAGCCAGTTTATACATGAAAGAACAGTAATAAACAAGCAGAGCCATATGGTCCTCAAAGCCTAGGAGAAAGTTGCTTCAGAGGTAGGGATGGAAGGAAGGAACAGGACACCATTTGCCACCTTTTGTAGCTGAAACCAAACGGCGGGTGTGAACCTTGTTGCGATTTTGTAGCTGCTTCAAAACTACAACGAAATAAAATTCGCGTCCGATTCCTCTGTTTGAACACACAATAAGAAGTAACCCACGCCATGCCTTCCTCGTTTAAAAACAGAAGAAAAGGATTCGCAGCAGTAAGTTCTGGTATCTAATCCACGCTACTTGGAGGCTCTTTCGAAGTAATGACTGAAGTGCAGCCTTGAGTTTTCTGGCTGCGGAGAAAATCCTTTCTTTCAGATCCTAGGTGCTGAATAATGCATGGCTGATCACGAGTGAGAGCCGTTATTAGGCATTTGACGATGGGTGTCTTGTCTTTAAATGTCTTGTCGAAACTAGCGTGGATTTGTCTTCGGTTCTCGCTTATTTGCGACGATCGACAAATTAAAAGGCTAGCTGCAAGGGGATACGGAAACCTTTGGCCTGTCGGTATGAGCATGTGGTAGACCTATTCCTTCTTTCCTACATGCTATTAGCACGTAGCTGTAACTGACATGTCATCCTCCTCTGCTCAGATTTCCGTCGATTGGTTTAAAATATTTCCGAAGTATTTATCTTCAAGTTTTTTGCCCAAACTACCTCACTAGTCTGGACTACCTTGTTTTCTAAATAAGACCTCACTAATGGGCCAGTACGCGCATTATCCCGTTTGACAATTATCATCCTCAGGCTGCTTTAGTGCTTACTTGAAGCTTGTATTTTTGTATTGTAGGCAAGCTTCAGGCAGCAGATGCGGGTAGCTGTCTGGCGAGCGAGGGTTTGCGGGGTAAAATTACTTTGTGGGAAACATACCATAGTAGGAACTTGCGACCGTACATTCCTTGGGGGCCGTTTGTGAATCAAGGTTTCAGTATAGGACTACAGTCGTTTTACACGAAAAAATCCCTCTCTTCTGGATTTGGGATTTGTACTAAAAGTTTAACTAAAAAGTGAGCTTATTTTTACATCTGCCATTTGTCTACACTGAAATGTTTTGACCCATCGAAGGGATTTTGTATTTTTATTACGCGAGGCTCTAGTAATAATGTTAAGAATGTGCGCTGCTTGCACGACAGCCCAAAATTCATCCAGACGCGGAGGATTTGAATTTTAGCAGAGGCCTGGATTTTCGTGGCTAAAGACTCGGAAAAGTTACGGTTGACTTGAGTAAGAAAATGATGTTTAGACATGTTTTCCGAGGAATCTGTCATTTTTAGTTTATTCTCCGGCAGTGGCTTACCTTTGTAGTTGGTAAATATTTCAAGCATAGAGGGACAGGTGCATAGAGGTACCACAAGCCCGAACGAATAAGTTCATTTGATGAAATCGAGTATCTGTGGATAGCGGACCAGCGGAGTAACGCATCTTTATCGTGCTTTCAGGCCTATATAAGTGAATAAGTGATGTGTTACTGTATTGTCATATTTCAGCCCTATTCGGTTAAATTTAAAAAATCTGTAATCCGGGGTTTTCGAGGTTACTTATCTCATAAACGTCCTTGGAAAAATGTCAGATTAGTTTTCAAATCAATGACGGAAGAAACTTTGTCTTTGACTTACTTTTCCTTTGTTACCGAACCTCTTTGGCAAAAAGTCCACGCAACGGTGTGTGAACATACATAGACTGGCATGTGCTGTAGTACCTTCGTCGGTTGTCGATGAAAAATAAAATCTGAACCGAAAGTCCTAAGTTCAAGAAAATTTCGTTATTTAGTTGTCCTAATATAGACAGAAAACTAGTCAATATAGTTGATGGTATAGAGGAATTATCACGTTGTAAATCCCTGGCAACTGTTAAAGTTCCTGGTATATCCAATCTGAAAGTTCAGGAGGGTGATGCTTTCCTTAAATCCACTGTGACAGATGATAGCTCAATTGTGGTTGAGTGCTTGAAATTTTGTTTCCGAAATGACAGATAATTCAGTTTTCAATTTTCGGAACCGATCAACTTACCACAACTCCTTTATTGACTTTGGTTGAGTGGACGGACGGTACTCAAGGTTTATCCGACGAGCAAACTAAAAAGCCTTCGAATTGGGAACTTGATTTCCGCTGGATCAGCTCTTTTGATGCAGGGTTGGTCCCCCGAGGGTCCGCTTTCAGTTTGCTTTCCGGAGCAATTACTTCGACCTAGTAACTTTTTTCCCCCTAGTTTATCTATCCATCTAGGGGAATAGTTGCTGTCGCGTGAAATCCTGGCATATCTGATATCCTCGTTTGTCGTACCTAGGGATTAAAAGTTCGAGATGAGAGGCTATTTGTATTCATGAGCGTTGCTTTGACGATGTTTTAAAGCGTCCCTTAGTAAGGAAGTAATCCACATTTCCTGAAATTTCCCGTTTGAGATCGGACTTTATACTTTTCACGGAATGTGCTTTGCAGCGAGATGAAAGGACGCGACAACTTCGCAGTTCAGGGAAAGAGCTTAAATAATCCTTTAATTTAGTTCGTCTCGCGTAATTCAGTCCATTCAGTTCCTCCTCTGGCCGGGGCATAGAGATCCAGGGCCCCTAGGCAGTTAAGAGAGTGGCAATTTAGCAAAAAAACAAACTTCAATAAATTTTGTTTATTTGTTTAACGTACTTTGACGTTAGAAAATGGACAAGCAGACTTGGAAGTGAAATAGACTACCCCTAGGCGCCACGTGTCACTTGACACTAACATGAATCAGAGGTTAAAGCCTATAAAAAACGATTATTTTTGTACTTTTCGGGTATGGCCAGTACTTCGATCCCCCCAAAGGAGGAGCTAACTCATATCCATGGGCAGTCCGGCGCCTCAGAGCTACACGACCTTTAGAAGATACTTCTTACACACTGAACGTGTCCGAAAGCTCCGGAACGAACGACAATGCTGAATTAATTCAGCATTTTATGCAGCATTTCGCTTTCGGACTTACATTTTCGCTCAATTAATGCAGCATTAATTCAGCATAAAACTCAGCAAGAATGCTAAATTTTATGCTGAGTTTTCAAGAAGAAACTGGGGAGTTCGGCGATTCTCTCAGTGTTTTCGGCGGCAAGCATAACAAACTCAAAAAGACAACTGACAATTCGGCAAACAATCCAAATTCTAAGAGAACTGGCGATCATTGCCAACGAAGAAAGGAAAAGATAAGAAGGTTGGATATCAGTAGCTGATCCATTTTGTCAGCTTTATACAGCTAATTCTTTTTTCTTCTTCTTCTTCCTTACTTAAATTTTGTCTTCTAGAAGTGTCAGAGAAGAAAAAAAGGTAACAGCTTTCGGACAAAACAAAGAAAGAAAATGCAGCATTAATGCAGCATTTAAAGCACCAAAAAGCTTTCGGACACGTTCATTATAAGTTACCACTTCGGGACTCTTCTGAGGTTGGTGCCCTAGTTTGGGCTAATTGCTATTTGCTATAATGTGTACTGACAACATCCGAATGAGCTCACTTAGGGACAGAGCGCTAGATACCTTTTCGCTACCAGTGTCAAGAGATTTCTCCTTCATTCAAATCTCTGCCTAATTTACAAAAACAACCTTTCCTTGGTCACTCTTCCACTTCCAGAGGCTCTTGGGTTAAAATAAATACTCCATTGTCTATTCAAAAGTTCCACCTTGATATAGGCAAAATTTTGTCAGATTTTGGGTGCCATAGAACATAACCTAAAGTATTAGCGATTAGAGAGAAAAGAGACAAGAATATCGTAAAGCTGGCTGGCCAGCTCTGTGAGCTGGAAATTACAAAAAAAAAAAACTGTGATTACAGTTCGTGAAACGTATTCTTGAGAAAAGTCGTTGGTTGCGCCCGTTTCAGCCCTATTGCTAATTTTTAAGCATAAACTCAACAAAATTGTACAATTATACGAACTAACTCAGACACGGATAGGCCTATAGTAGTGACCCCTTCTGTGTCGGCCTAGGCCACCATTATACCCTCTCATGTTGAAACATAAGACGCACTTGGATTTACTGACTCACGTGACACCTGCGACATAGTGACTTGACTCTTTCTTGGTAAGTGATGCAATCTCTCTAACATCTCTTTCTGAATCTAGGATCAGCGCTTACAGGGCGCCTATGAGAACGTGCCTACGCGTGATATTCATATGAGCCAAGCTGGATACGAACCCCATTGGCTTCACATCCTACAGGAATTTGTGCGCCCCCTTCAAGAACGAGTGTTCATCGGATACTTTCATGACGTAGGTGGTGGTAACGTGCAAACTTCGACTTTGGGACTGACTTAGAACGCTGGACTCGGTAGTGATGTTTGAATTCAGAGTCTTGATTTTTTAGGATGCTCGTTTAGAAGGCGGTTATGAATCTGTACCTACCCGCGATATTCATCTGAGGCAGCTTAACCTCGAGAAGACGTGGCATTATCTAATTGATACTTTCATTGATCCTCTTCAGCAGAGAGTGTTTGAAGGATATTATGCCGAAGTAAGACCACTCAAGCAATATTATGGTGTGGGTACTCCCTGTCTAGCGGTCATGGTATTTCTGGGTGGACCCGCTAAAGTCCAAAAATTCTATATTCTGGTAAAGGTCCCTCAAGCTTCCATAATAACCTAGATAACACTCCTTTAGATACTAGATAAGGTGACGGATTGGGTTAAGACTTAACTTGGTGACGGATGCATGCTGACTTTTAAATTTTGACGTTTGATACGTAATGACGGTAGGGTTTGTTTTGCTTCGTCGTAAGTTACGTGCACACACAGTCCGGCATTCGCAGTCGGAGGTGAAATTCGCCCTCGGATGCGAACTGACCAAAAAGCAGAAAAAGTCGGATCGGGCCCGAAAGGTCGCAGCTGAAGTTTTCATTGGACTCGGTGTGCCCGTACCTTTACTCAGCTTTCAGGACGCGGTGCTGTGGAATACGGCCAGCTTGCTGCGTTAAAGCTGTCATGTTACTGATTCTGAAAGTGAAGCTTCCGCACTAGACTTACGCGAGGCGTGCGTCGATTCCTTTATAGGTTGATTGCCTCATTGCTATGATAAAGAAAATATAAAACGAGTTCTTCGCGTCTGAGTCGAACCATTCGTGAAAACAGAAGTTCCTTATTTCCGTTCCTCTAGCGCCTCAGCCTACGTCGCGTTTCCACATTTGTACATTTGTGAAATGCCCTGTGACCAAGAATATTTGTGCTGAAAACTACTGTAAGAATATTTCTCGTAGGCTTCGTTCGCTCAGAGATTGCGGTGCAGGAACGTACAGACTGTTCAACACTTAAAGCCCCTTTCACACTGACGCGTTGAGGCGTTCACACTGAGCTATGCAACCTCTGCGTCGCGCTTGCGGTGACGCAACGCAGAGTTTACGCAGACTAATAAAACGCAACGCAAGAATAGGACCAAGCTCTATTCTTGCATTGCGTCGACGCATTACACATCAGATTTTTCAGTGAAACAATGGAAGTTTTTGTAGACAAACTGGAGAAAACCTAAGAACGTTGAGAACAAATTTAGTTATGATGAAAAAAATTCAGCACAAGAAACCGAGAAAGGAAAACGTAGATACAAATCCAGCGTGAGAGCTTGTCGCGCAGGTGTGAAAGATACGCTACGCAACCTGTACACAACGCAGGATTTTTACAGAACACACCTGACTGTTCATTGTCAGGCCTCGAAGATTAAAATATGTGTCCTTTACGTGTTCCATTCTGTGTTCCCGGACGCTAGCTCATTACGATGAAAAGAACACAATTCAAAAGGTATAGGAAATTATGATTGCTTAAACAGAAGTTTCTCTTTAGCCACCACGCTCCATCATGAACTTCGTAGTCCGCTATAGACCTGACGAACAGCCATCACTGAGACCACATCACGACTCTTCCACTTATACAATCAACGTAGCCCTAAATCGTGCTGGAATAGACTACGAGGTAAGCAGTTTCTGCGCTCTCTAGAGAAGGGTTTTCGTGATTCCAGCGAGCGACGCCGGTCGAGATAACGGCAGGAAAATTATTGTGATGACTGTTTTCGACGTCTGTGCACCGCGAAAACCTATAGAAAAGTTTAGATTCTAAAATGAACCGTTTCTGCTTACTCAACACTTCGTATGTTGCAGATTCTCCAGGTTAGTTATTCCTACAAAGGCTCTCGTATCCTAATTTGCGGTGTTCCTTGATTTTTTTTTTTTGCAAAACATTCAACTTTCTGTGGCCCTTTCCAATAGCCTTCCAGAATCACTTTTCGCGAAAGCTGTGCGAAAGGTTGCGCGGTAAGCTTGGAAACCAGCTCAGAACGGTTCCGACTTCGATTTTGACCGAAGTCTGATCTCCCGACTATAGACCGGCTAAACCCCGCATTGCAATTGCGAGTCAGCAGAAACCGAAACCTTCAGGCCTTCGTGGATTAAATAAACAAGACCAAAGGTTCCGATGGGATCCCAAAAATTCAATATCTGATCCAGACAACTCGGTCTCGGCAAGACCCAGTCATCGCCAGACTCCTTGAACATTTTTACAATTAAAATTAAGAAAAAGATTAAGGCCAAATAGCTAATCATCTAAGATAACCAAGTTCAGATTTGGATTCAGCATGTGTGTTTACCCCTATAAGTCATATCTGTTTTGACGAAAACTTCCAGCCACTTCTGCCAATTTCCCGGTTTCACCCGAACTCCGGAACTACTTGTCCGCCGAAGAAAGAAAGCTCAAAAACGAACTCAGGGACCTTCTTTCCCCAATAATGAACATCTATTCAACTTCAAATAAAAATTTACCTTATAACAAATTTTCCGACTCCAGCCGGATTCCGGTCGAACTATATGTCCGGGTAAAATATGATTATCACACACGGATTCAGCATCTCTTCTTACCCCTAAATCGGTTATCTAATCAACCAGAAATAAAACTTTAACTTCTAACAATTTTCCGGTTTTGGCCGGATTCCGGGCGAACTACATGTCCGGGTAGAAAATTGTTTTCACAAAAGTGTTCAGCATGTCTTCTTGCCCTAAATCGAACATCTAATCAAGTCCAAATACAAAATTTAATTTTAACAAACTTTCCGGTTTGGGCCGGATTCCGGGCGAACTACTTGTCCGTCGAGAAAATGGTTTTCACCATCGTCTTTAGTATGTCTTCCTACCCCCTAAATCGAATATCTAATCAACTTCAAATAAAACTTTTACTTTTAACAAACTTTCCGGTTTCGGCCGGATTCCGGGCAAACTACTTGTCCGATGACAAAATAGTTTTCACCGTCGTGTTCAGCATGTCTTCTTACCCCATAATCGACTATCACATTAGCTGTTTCAAAATATTTTGTTTGCCCCTTAATTTGAACCCCCTCCCCCACCCCTAAATGTAGGGCTACAGTGCCCATCTACGATCTCGACCTTACTCTTGACCCATAGAATCCTCACACCAAGTTTCATCAAAATATCTCATTCCTTTCGGGAGTTAAAGTGCGCACAGACGGACGGACAGACGGACAACTTCTGCGATGTCATAGGTATCCCGCCACTTACGTTTTGGGATCCCAAAAAGAAGGTCTACCGGACAGATGAGCAATCTTATTAGTCTTGCACTCCCTACGGATTTATATACCTTCTAATACACAAAAAATCAGTGTTTCACTAGAACCTACCTTGATTAGTTATTTATTTGTCATAACGAATATTCGAATAAATGAGTGAAAAGTTCATTCCGCGCTTTCCAAGATCGTAAGTGCACAAAAAAAGAAGGAAGAAATACAAAGACTCGGATTTTTCAGAAATAGTGATTCTTCTGATGGTTCGTGAACAACGACCAATCGGATAAGACACATTCAGGTTTATTGATTAATTTGTTATTTTTGAATTACTCCTTGAGCCCAGGCTGACGAACACATATATTCAAACAGTGACAAAAACGAATACGTCAGCTACGCTGCTTTGTCAGCGATATTTCGGGCCTTCTTGGTAAGGGTTCTTGTCATGCTGTTGAACGTCAGGGATAACGTCGAGGACTGGAAGAAACGCGGCGAACGTTGACGCCACCGACGTTGTCCAGGACCATTGCAAAGACGGCCCGAAATATCGCCGACAAAGCATCGTAGTTGACGCATTCGTTTTTAGCCATTGTGTGAAGAAATATCTTCTTCCCATTAACAAACAAACATTCCTCCTCCGAAACTGGAATCTACCACTTGAACAAGGTGTATTCGAAACAGATATTCGAGGACAGGTAAGTTCTCCAGGGCCGATACTTGGTCAGAAATGTACAGGCGGCAGATGAGGTCACATGTCGTTAGTCTGAGCATAAGAAAGGGTTTCGTGCATTAATTTAGACCGGTCGTGACGATTCAAGAACTGTTATTTTTAGGGTGGCGGCTGCCGCTTCATTCGGTACAATTGCCGAGTGACTGACACTAGGCAAGGATGGATGATGATGCACCCTGGAAGACTTACTCACTATCACGAAGGTTTGACCACGACAAATGGGACTCGATACATCATGATTTCATTTATCGACCCTTGAAGATTCATACCGAGATTAGTGTAGTTTGTTTCATTGTGCCTTCACCTGCCAAACGATTTGCTTATTTATTGAGTACTTTACCATGTTCTTTTTTATTAGTTCTTAAATATATCAAAAAGCGTGGGCAAAGCTCAGTATATTCTCTATTGGAAGGTCAGCATTATATTCCAGGCCCTGACAGAGATCCTATGGGCCCTAAGGCAGTTAACCGAGTTGGGGCCCCTCTTTGGTAATTTAGCAAAAACACAAATTTTGCTTTAATTTATTTTACGTACTTTTACTTTAGAAAATATACTAACAGATTTAGAACTGAAATAAACAAGTACCAACTTTACTTGTTTACAAGCTTTAATTTCTACATCTGCACAAAATTGCAAGATGCTGGGTCCTAATCAGAGGCTGTGGAGGCAGCTGCCTAGTTTGTCTAGGCAGTGAAGTTCGCCACTAGTCTGATCAGACATGAATGAATGTTAACTTTAGTGTTCTACTATACTTTACTTTTAATTCAGGACCCACCCGATCCAGTACCCACTCATGAAATCCAGTTGGCAGCATACGATCCAAAACTGGAAGAAGTTTGGTTACACCTACTAGAGCATTACAATTTGCCAATTGTTCAGCGGCTATTCCCAGGCTACGATGATGACGTAAGGCAACTCAGCTGCTGTGTAGACCTCCAGCTGCTAAATAAGTTGTCTAGTTTTGTGCAGGAGTAGCGGGTAGAGCGAGGGCTTGTCAACTATCAGTATGTGTGTACGTCGCTAGGACCAAGCTTGGAAGGACTATTATATAGAACAAGAAATGTTGGTGTTCTAAACGAGGCGGGGCTGGCAGTTCGTCGCGCAAAGACCCGACTAGATGTACGATGCGAGGCCGGGAGTTGACATCCCCTCGGGATAGAGGTGAAGGAAATGTTTGAGGTGCCGCACTGACTTGTTTTTACGGTAAAAGTATTGGGTTGCTGAACACGAAAAAGTTGCCATTCTTTTCGTCAAGCTTAGTCAGGAATGATCAACGACTTTTCTATTAGATCAGTATGAGAACTCTTTCTTGGTACTGCTGCTTTGAAACTGATAGTTGTCTTGGTGAGGTGGTGAAGGGTTTGGAATCAAAGGTGGCGTAATCTTGGTGGATGGAACACAGTAACATAATGGTAGCTGTGCTTGCAAGTAAGTGAACTAGAGTTTCTTCGAATATAGCTTGTGGTGCGGGCTGAGACGATCAGGGTAGGGTGGTCGTGGACTGGATTTCATGTAGTCTTCTTTGGCAACCATCACCGCTCTCGTACGAAAAGCTAAGGTTCTTTCCAGCATCATGATGAAAATGCACAACATCTGGACGGGAAACCCTGTCTGCCAGCAGGATTAGCGAAAGCCCGGCGGAAGTGACGGCACTCTTTATGACCAAGTCCAAAACACGCCACTGAACCTCGGGAAGAACAAGAACGTCGCCCGAACGATGACTCGAATACTTTGTCAACCAATCAGCGGGATTCGTTGGGGACATCTGTGGCGTCGTGTGGTCATCAAGAGTATGCGCACATCGCGAAAGAGCGAGTTAAAACATAGTTTGCGTAAATACCCAAGGATTTGGACTGAAAACCGCACGTTTTCTTTAATCAGGAAGAGGTACGCCAAACCATGCCGACTGCAGATGCTTTTGCTTTATCCACAAATGTAGCAAACAGGTTCTTAATATTATTCCCGTTTCAGACGCCAGTGACCCAGTCAAACTTTGTTGTTCGATATAAGCCTGATGAACAGCCTGCCTTGCGACCTCATCACGATACGTCAACGTATACGCTGAATGTTGCCCTTAATCGTCCCCGCGTTGACTTCGAGGTTAGTGAATAACAGTCTTGTCTTTGTAGCCCATCAAGACATAGCAAGAGCTGTAGTCTAAGCTCGTATGATACTTGTAAGGGTTGGAAGCATGTATATGAGCTAAGGTCAAGCTAAACTATCAGCTATACATAAAGTATCAGCTACAATCAAGGTCGCATGGCTCTTCCCGGTTCCCATGCCGCCGTCCAACTCCATTGAAGCATGTAGTAGCATGGACCTCACCCTAACTCTGTGGAAAGATTTCCAAGAACCGAACCCAAGAAAATTGTGCGGTTATGATGCGCACTCTAAAGTGACTAGAAATTCCCTAGAAGGATAATGGGCTCATGGGGATCGGGAAAATGTATCGTTTGTCCAGAAGTGTTTTCGCATCTTGCTGTGAAGCGATGCACACTTTAAGGGTGCTAGTAATTCGTTTGCATGTTCAACCTGGCACATGTGCTCGTGACATTGATCAAGTTTCGTTCAGATCGGATAACTCGTTCAAATGTCATGCATGTCACAAGAATCAGGTTTCCGTTCCCTCAGTCCTCCCCCCCCCCCCCCTCGATAGTCGGATCCGGAAAAATGACAACGCACATCTCAATTTGGTCAGGTACTTACAACGCCTAGCAAGTTTATCGTCCTCCTAACCCGTCTACAAGAAACCTGACTCGCGTGCCACAAGCTTTCCGGTCCCCCTCCAACTTCCCCAACAAGAATAGGATCTGACCCAGACCTGAAAAGGGAACATCTAAGACGTGTGCTCTTTCCAACTTTCAAGTCCCATCGGAAATGGATCACTCGTTCCAGAGTTCATACAGCGGTCGGTTCCAGTTCGGAGTTGACACGTATTTGCCAACTAACAAGTTTTGTTCAAATAAAGGTTCGGGATTCCCCCTCCCTACACTCCCCAAAGGATGGTCATATCCGGGAGGTTACAATCTGGTCGGTCTGCAGTGTCGTCGTTACCCTTAGGCCAGTTAACCCGGTGCTGGGGGGCCAGGACAAACAAGAGGCCAAACGGCCGGTGTAAATTGTCGAGAAATCGGGCTACGGTGAGCCTTGTTCACTAAGTTCCAGGTGTGGCCATCTGCGTTGCACCCTTGTCGTCTACATCACCGAAACTATGGCCAGATGCGACCATAGTTTGGCTCGACCAAGAATCGTATGCACAAACGTGATGGTGTTTTTTCGTTTTTGATTCAAGAAAAGGGGCCAAAAGTCCATGGATGGCCTAAGGTCCACCAGAAGTAAACGACGGCACTGTCGGTCTGCCAAGTGTCGTCGTTTTAGCATATACGCCCCTCATAAAGCTCCTCTCCGATTAGTTCTTTTTTGGCCGCTAGGTGCGCTATCGTAAAGAAAACAATGACACGTTACTTCTTGTTGTACGTTTATCCAGGTTTATTTTACTATTTTCAATTCCTCTTAGGCCAAACCATGTTTAAAATTGTTTAAAATGCCTCTTCCTCTCTCTTTGCTTTACCCAACTCTGTTATGTCAAGCGTCATCAAGTTTGTCATTTCTGGCTTCCGACTTCAGCGGCTGACTTTTCCACGAGGCCAATACACGACTCGGTATGAAGCGAAAGCATAATCGCTTATTCACCCGTCAGATAACTTGTATCTAGATCTCACGGGTGATTGTTATTGTTCCTCTAGCGCGTCTGGCCGCAAGTCGTCATCGGATTGGACGTATCTGGAAGTAATCTAACTTGTGACCACCGGACTGACGGAAAAGTGATGGGTTCAGCCTTAGGCTCACGTGCCGTAATAAAAAATAAAAGAATACTTTGTCTTAGACATTCAGAGAAGTTCCGAATACTTCAAGTTTGCGTCATTTTTAACTTGTCTCTTTTGTAGGGAGGCGGAACTAGGTTCTTAAGGTATGACTGCAACTTCACAGACTCCATTCAAGGATGGACCCTTCTGCACCCAGGGAAACTCACACACTACCATGAAGGATTACCAACCACAAACGGAACGAGATATATTTTAGTTTCATTTGTCGATCCTTAAAATCCTCTGGTCAAGGAGACTGTATAGCGTATCAGAAGTTATATTTTTTTGTATTGTTTATTTCATTAAATGTTCGAACTGCAACGACAAGAGAAATCTTAATATCAGGCCTCGCCCCGAACTGCGGAATGCTACCCAAGATAGGGTCACCTGAAGGTCAGCAGTTGTCGCCTTATGCGCCACCAGGCGCGGGAAGCCCCAAGTCTAAGTAAGTGAGTTCCAGACATTTGCTTTCCTGCACATGAATCTGGAAGGTTCCAAGTACGTCTGCCAGGCTCTGAACGTGTGCCAGTCTTGAAGACCCTGGTGTTGGATACCCCAGATTACGGATATCTATAAGGTGTCATAGAGGTAACCTATTCAAGAGACAAACTGGATCTACAATTGACACAGGTATGAGTTGGAGAAAAGGGAAGAATGAGTGACAGTTCGGATCAGGAGGTAAGAGATACGTGAACGTCTAGGAAATGATGAAAATTAGCTATCGTCATAATCATGGAGATCCGGAAAAGTTGGCTTACCATCCCTTTATAAGGTTTGAAGCCAAGCTTCTTTGCAAACAAAATAGAAAAACAAGATTTTCCGGTTTTTTTTTTTGATCAGCTAGTTACCCCTCTAGATGTGCGAAGGATAAATAATATTTCGGTTGTACTTCCGGCAAACCGTCCTCGGCGGAAAACAAAACTAAAAAAGGTGAACTTTACAAAATGTTGCCCGCGGCGCTCACTTTATATGGTCTTGGTTAGCCTAAAGTAGCTAAAAGCTCCTGCAGGATCTTCGGTCTCTCCGGTGTTAATTTTTCTGGAAATTCTTCGGATCCTGGGATTCGATCCACAGTAAAATCTAGAATCTGTGTGGGAATTTTGCAGGAAAAAAAAGTTCGCCGGCGGCGCTCTTTTTAATTTTGTCGTGGTTATAATAGTTAGAAGCCGCTGCTAGGGCATCGCTTTTACCAAGACTACTTGGAGGATATATTGCTGGGCTCGGTTCCAGCAATATATCCTTCAAGTGGTCTTCAAAAGCGACGCATATAACTGTTTAATTATCTTTCGTGCTGACGGTTAGATTTACTCCTTCTCAATTGTCAGTTTCTGAAAGATTAATTAACTTGGCGCTCCCCCCCCCCCAGCGAAAATGCATCTGCGACGCCCCTACTTCCAGATGTTTGGGGCTTCACAAGCCCCTGGTTCACACTGCCACGTTATATTCGACGCGATTTTTTTTTTTTTAACTTTCCGACGTACAACAGAATCGCACGGGTGTCCACACTGCAACGCTGACGCAACAGGAAACCGAGCTTATCTATCACGATGATTCTGCAGGGGACCAAGAAACCCTCCGGAGATGGCCTCTGAAGACCCTGGGCACAATCATATTATGGGAATTGTAGTCAGACTTCATTCATAATCTAGCTCAAATCAGGTTGAATCGGGTTGAATGAACGTTTATTCGAAGATAGTTTATTCGAAAATAGTTGCACATCACAAATAATACTATGTTCGCGCAATTCACAGCAGTGCGAACAAAGGGAATGCCAAGCCAACTTTTCCGGATTATCATGATAATGATGATAACTAACTTCCATTATTTTCTAGATGTTCCATTCACGTATCTTTTACCTCCCGATCGCAACTGTCAATTACTTTTCTCCAACTCCTATCTCATTCGTTTATAAATCCATTTTGTCTCTCGACTGGGTTACCTCTATGACACCTTCCTGATATCCGGAATCGCCAGGGACTTCAAAATTGGCAGACGTTTTAAGCCTGGCAGACGTACTTGGAACCTTCCGGATTCATGTGGACGAAAGCAAATATCTGGAATCCGTAAGAACAAGACCAAAGGTTTCGATGGGATCCCAAAAATTTAGTAGCGTTCCAGTGGTAATCACCGGAGAAGACGAAGTTCAAATATAGATTCCGCATGTGAGTTTACCCCTATACCCTGCGTCATGTCTACTTTGACGAAAGTTCCTGCATTACCAAATTTCCGGTTTCAGCCTGATTCCGGGCGAACAACTTGTCTTGCAAAAAATTGAAGTTCAAAAACAGATTCAGCGTATCTCCATACCATCCATATCTCCATAATGAACTTCACATAAAACTTCAACTAGTAACAAATTTTCCGATTTCAGCAGGATTCGTGGTGAAATGTGTCCAGGTATAAAATGATAGTCATACACGAATTCAGCAGGCCTTCTTACCCGTAAATCGTTACACCTAATGAAATTCATATAAAACTTTTAACAGATTTTACGGCTATGGCCGGATTCCGGGCAATCTACTTGTCCGGCGACAAAATAATTGTCATATTCGGATTCAGCATGTTTCACTATCCTTTAATCGAACGTCTAATCAACTTCAGATTAATCTTTTATTTTCGACAAACTTTCCGGTTTTCGCCGGATTCCAGCCGATCTACTTATCTGACGAGAAAATCATTTTCATATTCTGATTCGGCATGTCTCCTTACCCCTAAATTGGATATCTAATCAACTTCAGATATAACTTTTACTTTTAACAAACTTTCCGGTTTTAGCCGGATTCCTGGTGAAGTACTTGTCCGGCGAGAAAATGGTTTTCATATTCGTGTTCAGCATGTCCTCTTACCTTTCAAATCAACTATCTCATTAGCTTTTAAAAAATATTTTTTCGCCCCTTAATTTGAAACGCCTCCCCTAAATATGCACCTATCGGGTCCGTTTACGAACTCGACCTTTGGCCTTAACTCGAAGAGTCCTCACACCAAGTTTCTTTAAAATATCTCATTCCCTTTGAGAGTTATCATGCTGCCAGACGGACGGACGGACAGACGGATAACTTTTGCGATGTCATGGGTATCCTCCACTTACGTTTTGGGATCCCAAAAATAAGGAAGGTGAGGCCTTACAGCAGCTTTTAGTCATGAAAACTCAACTGGAATCTTTGAGGGTGTTCCACCCCCTAATAATATTAACTATTTTCGTTCCAACCACTTGAAAAGTTACAACGCTAACCGTTCCAACCTTCTCGAAATAGTAACTGTTTGCTTACCACGCTCGGGAGCGTTGTAGGCATAGTCAGAGGCATCGTAAGAAGGGGGGTGGGGCAGCACCCCCTACCTTTTTTAGATTTCCCGCCAACACAGAATAGAACCGGGGTAAACTAACTGTAATGCATCAGTTGAGATTATTCCTTTGGTATAATTTCGTATATTAAAGTTCACATATTCGGCGTTTCATTTTAGCTTTCGCTAAAAAGCGAAGCTTCCAACGAATGCACCAAGAGAAGTTAATCTGCCTTTTCTTCGGAAAAAGTTAGCTATTGTACCATACAATTTCTGTCTTTTAACGTGTTTCAAACCCCAAGAATTTCTATCCTAAAACGAAAACTAAATGATGCACCTTCTTCCAAATAGAGAATACTACAAAATGTGCCGCAGGCGAATTTTTTTGTAAAACTAACTGTAATGCATCAGTTGAGATTGTTCCTTTGATGTAAATTCATATATTTAAATTCACATATTCGGCTTTTCGTTTCAACTTTAAAAGCGAAGCTTCCAACAACTGCACCCAGAACAAGTTTAACTAAGCAACGCCGGCGAAATTTTTTTAAGTCTGTATTTTTTCCGAAAAAATTTGCGCCCGACAAATGTTTGCAGAATTTCATTTCTTACGTATAAAAAGACCCGATGCACAAGAATACCGACTCCCGAAAAAAGCATTGCGAATTCAATTTCTTCTGTGTTTTGCCCGACAAGACTGTTAAGAACTTTATTTTGTACTTGTAAATAGAAGCCGATGTACCTACGAGACAAACTTTCGGCATGCATCCGATAAAAATTTATAGAATTTAATTTTCTTTTTCGTGTAAAAGGAACCCGATGTGCCAACAGAATACCGACGAACGACAAAACCATCGAGCATTTGATTTTGTGTCTGTGTTTTGCTCGACTAGACTGTACAGAACTTGATTTCTTACGCGTAAAAATAACCCCTTGCGCCGATGAGACTTGTACTTCCCGAGTGCGCCCAACAAAGTTTGCAGAATTTGATTTCTTACGTTCAAGTAGAACCCGATGTGCTGGCGAGTGTACGAACGCCCGAAAAAAAGCATAAAAAATATATTTCTTGCGGATTCCTTATGTATAAAAAGAACCCAATGTGCCGACGAGAATACCGAGGCACAACAAAAGCATGCAGTGTTTCGCCCGACAAATGTTTGCAGGATTTCATTTCTTGCGTATAAAAAGAACACGATGTGCCGACGAGTCGACCGATGCCTGACAAAAGCATACACAATTTTATTTGTGTTGCGAGAGCAACACTTTGGTTTTGTCCTCGTTTTTTTTTTTTTTTTTTTTTTTTTTTTCCTATGACTCCGATTTCATTTTATTCCTGGTAACTGGGAAGGGTCTAACCTGTGCGGTTTTTACGGAAAGTGTGGACCTTAGGCCGGATTGATGAATATGACATTACATTTTGGAAAGCTCCGTAGAACTCTTGCCTGGGGCCAATAAGGATGGTTTTTGCTTGTCCTCGAGCCAGAGCCTACGGTTTGCGAAGTGAAGTAGAGTTGTATAGCCTATGTCGGAGAGGACCATCTCAAGTTGTGTAGCGAACCTTTCGTTTCATCAAACCATGTTTCTGCTTTCGAGTGGAAAGCTCCGTTCTAGCACGCTAGCAGGCAGGCACCAGTTTCAGATTGAAGATGGACTAAAATCTATAAGTGTTAAATATATGCGGCAGTTACCCGGCCCCACAGCCAACATATCTTCTTTGAGTGATAAATAGAAAAATCTACAGAGACAAAAAAGTGGCTTTTTCCCACGGGTCCGAAAGTGCTGCCATCTATTGTTTCTGTCCATGTGTGCGACGATTCCAGCTGAGTTTATAATTTTTTTTTTTTTGCACTTGGGTTTGCGGTAGAGTAACGGTATCAGATGTGCCCCTTAAACTTTAAAAGTTATCTCATTGCTAAAGAAACTAGAGCTTATCCTTTGCTCCTTTCTAAGTCGTGACGTTAGAAAGTTGGCCTACGGCAAAAAAGTCAACTTTTGAACTAAGACAGGTAGAATTTTTTTTTCGACGGCAATCGATAGCCACTGATGAGCTGATCAAAGTATATGTCATCCGTTTTTTGGTAAAAAAATTCCTTCATGAGATACACCAGTTTGAAAATTTCAAAGGGGTTGACAACTTCAGTAGTAAGGTACATTGAAACCAAAAATAGGCGATAGCAGGTATGAGCCATGTAGGGGACTTTTAAGCAACAGTCGACTGTTAGCTCATAATCATCTTCGGTAATGAGGGCCTTGCAGCTTTTGCTAGTTGGTGTACCTGTTATTTGTTTCCGGTGTATTCGATGGTAAGAACAATTTGGTTCCATTTGTGTACGCGATTTCAGCTGAGTTTATCATTCGTTTTTTTGCACTTGGGTTTGCGGTAGAGAAATGGTATCAGATGTACCTCTTAAACTTTAGAAGTTCTCTCATTGCTAAAGAAACTAGAGCTTATCCTTTGCTCCCTTTCTAAGCGGTGACGTTAGAAAGTTGGCCTACGGCAAAAAAGTCAACTTTTGAACTAAGACAGGTAGAATTTTTTTTTTAGACGGCAATCGATAGGCGCTGATGAGCTGATCAAAGTATATGTCATCCATTTTTTGGTACACAAATTCCTTCATGAGATACACCAGTTTGAAAGTTTCAAGGGGTTGACAACTTCAGTAGTAAGGTACACACTGAAACCAAAAATAGGTGATACCAGTTGTGAGACATGTAGGGGACTTGTACGCGGCAGTCGAGTGTTAGCTCATAATCATCTTCGGCAATGAGGGGTTTGCAGCTTTCGCTAGTTGGCGTACCTGTCATTTGATGGTAAGAACAATTAGGTTCCCAATTGTAAGACATGCAAGGGACTTGTCAGTAATAATAGGCTGTTATGCTACAAAAATCTTCAGCGATGAGGGGTTTGCAACTTTTGCTAGCCGGTGTACCCATTATTTTTATCCGGTGAACTTGATGTCTATCACGGGAAAGGGACTTGTCAGTAGAATCGGTGCACGAGGGGCTAGAAATTTGTCCAAATTGTTGCACATTGTATACGATTTATATAAAACTGACGGTAAGAAAGTTTGTATCGATGGTCTCTCGCTGTATCCTAGGATTCACTGTTTTCGCAACGGGTACAAACGATAATGTAAAACAAGGTAGTTTCGTAATAATTAATAGTGTCATCTATGGTATTTTAATCCTGAAAAGTTACGGATAGCTTTATAATACCAACTAGATTATATAGGATATTGTTCCAAGTTTTCATCCGTCACGATGTCTACGATTGAAAAGGATAAAGTTCAACTGACTGCAAAGTCAATTTAGTCCCTTTTTCCGATATTCTTTTGTCGTGGTTAGGGCAATCGATGCCCTTGATGAGCTGATCAAAGTATATGTCATCCATTTTTTTGAACAAAAATCCTTCATGAGATAAACCAGTTTGAAAGTTTCAAGGGGTTGACAACTTCAGGAGTAAGGTACACACTGAAACCAAAAATAGGCGATACCAGTTGTGAGACATGTAAGGGACTTGTAAGCAACAGTCGACTGTAAGCAACAGTCGACTGTAAGCAACAGTCGACTGTTAGCTCATAATCACCTTCGGCAATGAGGAGTTTGCAGCTTTTGCTAGTTGGTATACCTGTTATTTGTATCAGGTGTATTAGATGGTAAGAACAATTTTGTTCCCAAAAAGCCAAAACGGCTTTTATGCTATAATCATCTTCAGCGATGAGGGGTTTGCAACTTTTAATAGCTGGTGTATCCATTATTTGTTCCGATGAATTTGATGTCAATCACGGGAGAGGGACTTGTAAGTAAGAATCGGTTCACGAGGGGCTAGAAATTTTTGAAAATTGGTGCACATTGTATTCGATATCTGTAAATATGACGGTAAGAAAGTTTGTATCGATGGTCTATCGCTATAACCGAGGATTAACTGTTTACACAACGGGTACAAACGATACGGTAATCTAAAACAATAAGGTAGTTTTGTAATAATTAATAGTGTCATCTATGGTATTTTAATCCTGAAACGTTACGGATAGCTTTATAATACCAACTAGATTATATAAGATATTGTTCCAAGTTTTCATCCGTCACGATATCTACGATTGAAAAGGATAAAGTTCAACTGACCGCCAAGTCAACTTAGTCCCTTCTTCCGATATTGTTTTGTTGTTGGTTTTAGTTATGATACATATAGGGGACTTTTAAGCAACAGTCGACTGTTAGCCTATAATCGTCTTCGGTAATGAGGGGTTTGCAGCTTTTGCTAGTTGGTATACCTGTTATTTGTTTCCGGTGTATTCGATGGTAAGAACAATTTGGTTCCCAATGGTAAGATATGCAAGAGACTTGTAAGTAATAATCGGCTGTTATGGTACAATCATCTTCTGCGACGATGGGTTTGCAACTTTTGCTAGCTGGTGTACCCATTATTTGTTTCCGGTTAACTTAATGTATATCACGGGAGAGGGACTTGTAAGTAGGAATCGGTTCACGAGGGGCTAGGAATTTTTGTAAATGGGTGCACGTTGTATTCGATTTCTATAAATCTGACGGTAAGAAAGTTTGTGTCGATGGTCTATCAATGTAACCGAGGATTAACTGTTTACACAACGGATACAAACGAAAATGTAAAGCAATGAGGTAGTTTCATAATAATTAATAGTGTCATCTATGGTATTTTAATCTTGAAAAGTTACGGATAGCTTTCTATTACCAACTAGATTATATAAGATATTGTTCCAAGTTTTCATCCGTCACGATGTCTACGATTGAAAAGGATAAAGTACAACTGACTGCAAAGTTAATTTAGTCCCTTCTTCCTATATTATTTTGTTGTTGTTTTTACAACGCTGAAGAATACCTTTTGATCATATGATTAATTTTTTTAGAACATCCCGTTTAAAAAGCTTATGCTATAATCATCTTCAGCGATGAGGGGCTTGCAACTTTTGATAGCTGGTGTATCCATTATTTGTTTCCGGTGAATTTGATGTCAATCACCGCAGACGGACTTGTAAGTAAGAATCGGTTCACGAGGGGCTAGAACTTTTTGAAAATTGGTGCACATTGTATTCGATTTCTGTAAATATGACAGTAAGAAAGTTTGTATCGATTGTCTATCGCTATAACCTAGGATTAACTGTTTACGCAACGGGTACAAACGATACGGTAATGTAAAACAATAAGGTAATTTTGAAATAATTAATAGTGTCATCTATGGTATTTTAATCCTGAAAAGTTACGGATAGCTTTATAATATCAACTAGATTATATAAGATATTGTTCCAAGTTTTCATCCGTCACGATATCTACGATTGAAAAGGATAAAGTTCAACTTCGACGGCAATCGATAGCCGCTGATGAGCTGATCAAAGTATATGACATCCATTTTTTGGTAAAAAAAATTCCTTTATGAGATACACCAGTTTGAAAGTTTCAAGGGGTTGACAACTTCAGTAGTAAGGTACACACTGAAACCAAAAATAGGCGATACCAGTTGTGAGACATTTAGGGGACTTGTACGCGACAGGCGACTGTTAGCTCATAATCATCTTCGGCAATGAGGAGTTTGCAGCTCTCGCTAGTTGGCGTACCTGTCATTTGATGAACAATTTGGTTCCCAAATGTAAAACATGCAAGGGACTTGTAAGTAATAATCGGCTGTTATGCTACACAAATCTTCAGCGATGAGGGGTTTTCAACTTTTGCTAGTCGGTGTACCCATTATTTTTATCCGGTGAACTTAATGTCTGTCACGGGAAAGGGACTTGTCAGTAGAATCGGTGCACGAGGGGCTAGAAATTTGTGCCAATTGTTGCACATTGTATTCGATTTCTATAAATCTGACGGTAAGAAAGTTTGTATCGTTGGTCTATCGCTGTAACCTAGGATTTACTGTTAACGCAACGGGTACAAACGATACTGTAATGTAAAACAAGGTAGTTTCGTAATAGTTAATAGTGTCATCTATGGTATTTTAATCCTAAAAAGTTACGGATAGCTTTATAATACCAACTGGATTATATAGGATATTATTCCAAGTCTTCATCCGTCACGATGTCTACGATTGAAAAGGATAAAGTTCAACTGACTGCAAAGTCAATTTAGTCCCTTTTTCCGATATGGTTTTGTTGTGGTTAGGGCAATCGATAGCCCTTGAAGAGCTGATCAAAATATATGCCATCCTTTTTTTGAACAAAAATCCTTCATGAGATAAACCAGTTTGAAAGTTTCAAGGGGTTGACAACTTCAGGAGTAAGGTACACACTGAAACCAAAAATAGGCGATACCAGTTGTGAGACATGTAAGGGACTTGTAAGCAACAGTCGACTGTAAGCAACAGTCGACTGTTAGCTCATAATCATCTTCGGCAACGAGGAGTTTGCAGCTTTTGCTAGTTGGTATACCTGTTATTTGTCTCAGGTGTATTCGATGGTAAGAACAATTTTGTTCCCAATTGTAAGACATGCATGGGACTTGTAAGTAATAATCGGCTTTTATGCTATAATCATCTTCAGCGATGAGGGGTTTGCAACTTTTGATAGCTGGTGTATCCATTATTTGTTTCCGGTGAATTTGATGTCAATCACGGGAGACGGACTTGTAAGTAAGATCGGTTCACGAGGGGCTAGAAATTTTTGAAAATTGGTGCACATTGTATTCGATTTCTGTAAATATGACAGTAAGAAAGTTTGTATCGATGGTCTATCGCTATAACCTAGGATTAACTGTTTACGCAACGGGTACAAACGATACGGTAATGTAAAACAATAAGGTAGTTTTGTAATAATTAATAGTGTCATCTATGGTATTTTAATCCTGAAACGTTACAGATAGCCTTCTTCCGATATTGTTTTGTTGTTGGTTTTACAACGCTAAAGAACAGCTTTTGATTATGTGATTATTCTTTTTAGAACATACCGTTTTAAAAGCTTCGATAAGTTGACAATTTCAGCATTTAACCGACAGCGAAGAAACAAAACCAAAGTGTTGCTCTCGCAACACTTTAGCCGGCGAAGCCGGACAAAGGTTGCCGCAACACTTCACGTTGCCCGGGCAACGTAGGTCTGGCCTCGCCCGGCGAAAGTACTTTCTCAAGACCTTTGGGGGGAGTCCCCCCCTCCCTCCCATAGTGATGCGCCTGCCGGCACAAATCTATTCGGTATATCAATCGGGATTCGGTATAACTGCTAGGATTCGGTAGTTATCGCGAATTGGGTGATTGAATTTACCGAAATTATTTGGTAGTTTTTCGATGCCAGAATTATTCGGTTCGGTAGGAGATTCGGCAGTTAGGCTATGCAGAACTCTGAATACGCTATTCTTCCAAAATTATTCGGTATCGTGATTGGGGTTCGGCATAATTTTCAGGATTCGGTAGTTACCACGAATCCCGACTTTTGTTCTAGTTTCGACGAAATTATCCCGAATACGAATATTAGTCGTATAGTTTTTCGATACCTTAGCTATTCGGTAAGCGTCATCGACTCGTCGGCACCTTGGGTTCTTTCTATACGCAAGACATAAAAACCTGCAAACATTTGTCGGGCAAAACACAGAAGAAATCGAATTCTGCATGTTTTTGCCGAGCCTCGGTATTGTCGTCGGCCCATCGGGTTCTTTTTGGGATCCCAAAACGTAAGTGGAGGGATACCTATGACATCGCAAAAGTTGTCCGTCTGTTCGTCCGTCCGTCTGTAAGCACGATAACTCTCGAAGGGAATGAGATATTTTGATGAAACTTGGTTTAAGGATTTGTTGGGTCATCGGACAAGTCAAATTCATAGATGGGCTTTGTAGGCCTATATTTAGGGGTGGGGGAGGGGGTTCAAATTAAGGGCAAACAAAATATTTTGAAACAGCTAATGTGATAGTCGATTATGGGGTAAGAAGGTGGTCCCGTCAGTACCGCAACACGTCAGTTGACATAAACGTCAGTTCGCCACAGAATTCCGTCAGTACGCCAACATTTTCCGACAGTTCCTCTACACGTCAGTTGACCCCCAAAAATCCGTCAGTTGACCAACACGTCAATTCAGCAACACGTCAGTTGACCTACACGTCAGCTGGACAACCGTCAGTTCGCCTAATGTTAAGTTGACATAAACGTCAGTAGACTTACACCTCAGTTCACCTAATCCTAAAATCCGACAGTTTATCTACACGTCAGTTCGCCTACCGTCACTTCACATACGCGTCAGTTGGTATAAACGTCAGCTGGCATAAACGTCAGTTGGCATAAACGTCAGTTGGCATAAACGTCAGTTAGCATAAACGTCAGTTCACACACCTTTTTTGACCGTTCGCTCACATATTGTTGTCGATGGGATAATTACGGAAGCTCGCCCAGGGGATTAATAAGAGAAGCCGGCAATTCACTTTTGAACCTCTCGTCAGTTCTGACAGTTTTGGTTCACGTTACGAAAGAACGAAGACGGTTGGAAGACACCAGGGAAAATATTCATTGTAATCAATAGCTTCGCTAAGCTGGGGTCAGAGAGGCGAATAAAGACTAATTAATTTATTTTGAACAGAGCTAGCTTACAACTTCAAACTATAAATACTAATTGCCTGGCAACTAAAACACAATTAGAATATATTAAAAAATGCTTCGATTATTATTAGTCAGGTGTAAGTACAACATAATTCCAAATAGCACACGAATATATATTTATACGGACAATCAATGACTAGAAATTTACCAACACGGAAGATATAAGCACACTAAAACACAATCATCTTCAAATAACGGAGGAATTACGCACTAATTAATATATATACAAAAAGGGTATCTGCTGATCAAGTGTGGCCCGGCAGAGTGGGTAAATATAAATACTATTTTTTTTACAAGACTAAGAAACTTATTCGATTCAAAGCTTGAATTTCCATATTCCATATAATCCGCTCTGAGGTTTCACACCCGAAAAGGTCTTACAATTTCACTATGATTCGCCACCGCGTAAGTCCCAAGAGGTTTCTTTCCGCCATCCCGTGCGGATTACACTTATAGCTGAGGCCTGTCGCCGCTAAGTTTGTTTTATCTGTCCCAGCTTCTGTCTTTTCGTCTTTCTCAACTCACAAGACTTGTTTGCTTTGTAATTACCCTGAATTTCCCAGCCCCCTTCCTATCCTACCCCCAAAATTCCCAAAATTCTAGGTTGTAGTATCGATGAGGTATGGCTAGGCCTATGAGACTACTGACTGAGTCATAAGTTCAGACAAAATATGTTTTTGGAATATAAGCTTTTGAAAACCACGATGGGTTGACTACTTCAGCATTTAACCGATAGGCCTATACTCAAGAAAGTCCCGATAGGCCTACTCAACACTCACAAAGTGTTGCTCCCGGCTATAGCAGTTTCTTAAAGAAAGCGCAAAGATTTAGTAGTTTGTCAGTTTTCGCTTTATCTTGTATTTAAACGGTTTATTTTTGTGTGTTAGTTTACGCTGCGATATAACTCATTGATCTCGCTTTTGTTCGAGTTTTAATTTGGTGATATTTATTATTAAAAGATTTTATTAAAGGATCAAACCCGTCCAACTAAAAACAATACATTTATGAATCGATATAACTCATTGATCTCGCTTTTGTTCGATATTTAATTTTGTGATATTAATTATTATTTTTTTTATTAAAAGATCAAACCCGTCCAACTGAAAACAGTACATTAATGAAGCAACCGGTGCTATGCCCGATCTTTCCTGCTGATAAGGAATGTTTCCACATCTGTAATGCACACTCCGAAGTAATTTTACCTCGGTCATGCACCTGAGGATCGAGGCGAAGTTAAAAATCTATGCTTGGGGACGTTTTGCCGTGGGGACGTGTTGACACGGGAACGTTTCCGCCGGGGACGTTTCGTCGGTAATCCATTTTATACATCATTATTAATTATTGTTGCTACTTTTCCGTGAAACAAAAAGAAAATGGGACATGATTTGACTGGGGCACCAAGATTAGTTTTCTGTTTTACCCAAAGAATAGTCAGTTTGAGTACAATGCTCTACTTAACAGTCCAGTTCGCAGTCGCCTTTCATCTTTTATTCATCGTCAGTATTAGATTAGAATGTAGCAATTTTAAATACATTATGTGATGCCAAGAGCAGTGCTTCCGCTCCTGCTGTCTTTCAAAGTAGAATATTTGTATTTCAAACCATTCTAAATTTCAATTTTCTAATCTACTGTATCTTTATTTCTACCGTTATTGGCCTTTTTCTATTTTAGTTCTACTCTTTTTTGTCTTTCAGGCGGATTACCAAGCAGAAAATAAATTCATCTTAAAAAAAAAGTTTCTGCGACACACTGTTTTTGGAAACCTATCTGGCCGATTTTTACCATGAAAGAGTTTGATTTTCGAAATTTTTGCCTGCGGCATATGGTTTTAAAACAGTCTGGTTCAATCTGTTCAATCCGTGTTAAAACTTGTATGTATTTAAGTAGAAAGTAATCGCAGATTAAGGTAGGCTACTTCCAGATGTGCTAGGACGATGAAACTTGGCTTGAACATTAGAGACTTGACAAGAATGGCTTAGAAATTGTCACTTCCCAGCCGACCATCCCTTAAAATACTCATCTTAACCGCAAAGTACAAAAAATACTTTTACGCAAAACCTACATTTTCATGATCTCCTTGAGCCCACGATCATTTTTGGATGATTACAGATTTTTTTGATTTTTTTTAACATTCTTCATTCTTCTTTACCAAGTGTTGCAAGTGCCATATGAGCTTCCAGCTCTTGTTTTTACCAGAAAATAGCATTTTTTCGGAATTATTGGTATAATAGCTGTCTTCGGGGAGAAAATATAATGATGTTGAGAATTTTTGCCAGCGGCCCACAGTATAAATATAATGCGGATATATATTAGAAACACTGTATTTAACGGACAAAAACATTTTTTTTTTTTACTTTTTTAATTTATTCCTGAAGGGGGAGGTTGAAAATAAAAGGCTCATTAAGCATTAACTTGTGAATGGCAGTAAATGGCACTGGTGATTGCATTACTATCAATTAACAGAAAATTCTACTTTTATCTACTGTTTGGAGGGCTACTACTTCTTGGGATCCCATACTTATGACTTCGTAAAAGTTGGCCGTCTCTTCGTCTGTTAGCACGATAACTCTCGAAGGGGTTGAGATATTTTGTTCAAATTTGGCATCCAAATTCTTTGGGTCAAAGTACATATCAATTTCGAAGATGGGCTCTGTAGCTCTATATTTAGGGGTTGGAAGGGGGTCAAATTAAGGGACGAACCAAATATCTTAAAATCTAATAAGATAGTCGATTTAAAGATAAGGAGACATGCTGAATCCGAATATGAAAATTAATTTCTCGCCGGACAAGTAGTTCACCCTGAATCCGGCAAAACCCAGAAAATTTGTGAAAAAGAAAAGTTTAGTTTGAAGTAGATTAGAGGTTCAACTTAGGTGTAAGGAGACAGGCTGGTAACGTACTAAAACAAAAAATTCGCCGGACAAGTACTTCCCCTGGAATCCGGCAAATTTGTATAACATAAAAGTTGTATTTGAACTTGATTAGATGTTCGATTCAGTGGTAAGAAAACATGCTGCAACCCCACATGGCAATTATTTTCTACCCGGACATATAGTTCGCCTGGAATCCGGCTGAAAAAGTAAACGTTTTATCTGAAGTTGATTATAGGATCGATGTAGTGGTCAGGGGCGTCCCGACGGGACCTCTATTGACTTTTCTCAAGTCCGTATCTGTTCTACCGCATTCGATCAGTCAATTTCATAATTCGGTCGTTTATCAGATTCATTTCGTTCTGATTTCTGACCGAATTCAATAATTCATCCAACTTTTGTTCAGTCCGAGTCGATTTCACCGCATTCGGTATGTCCGTACGTAAATTCGGTGATTTAACGTATATATTTGGTCTTATTGACTTTTCTCAAGTCCTTATCTGTTCTACCGCATTCCGTCAGTCAATATCATAATTCGGTCATTTATCAGATTATTTTGGTTCTGATTCATGACCGAATTCGACAATTCTTCCAAATTTTGTTCAGTCCGAGTCGATTTCACCGCATTCGGTACGTCCGTACGTAAATTCGGTGATTTAACGTATTTATTTGGTCATATTGACTTTCCTCAAGTCCTTATCTGTTCTACCGCATTCGGTCAGTCAATTTCAAAATTCGGTCATTTATCAGATTAATTTTGTTCTGATTCATGGCCGAATTCGACAATTCTTCCAACTTTTGTTCAGTCCGAGTCGATTTCACCACATTCGGTATGTCCCTACGTAAATTCGGTGATTTAACGAATTTATTTGGTCACATTGACGTTTCTCAAGTCCGTATCTGTTCTACCTTATTCGGTCAGTCAATTTCATAATTCGGTCGTTTATCAGATTCATTTCGTTCTGATTTCTGACCGAATTCAACAATTCATCCAACTTTTGTTCAGTCCGAGTCGATTTCACCGCATTCGGTACGTCCGTACGTAAATTCGGTGATTTAACGTATTTATTTGATTATATTGATTTTTCTCAAGTCCTTATCTGTTCTACCGCATTCGGTCAGTCAATATCATAATTCGGTCATTTATCAGATTAATTTGGTTCTGATTCATGACCGAATTCGACAATTCTTCCAACTTTTGTTCAGTCCTAGTCGATTTCACGACATTCGGTACGTCCCTACGTAAATTCGGCGATTTAACGTATTCATTTGGTCAGACTGACTTTTCTCAAGTCCGCATCGGTTCTACCGCATTCGGTCAGTCAATTTCATAATTCGGTCATTTCAGATTTATTTGGTTCTGATTCGTGACCGAATTCGACAGTTCATCCAACTTTTGTTCAGTCCGAGTCGATTTCACCGCATTCAGTACGTCCTTACGCAAACTCGGTGATTTAACGTATTTATTTGGTCTCATTATCGTTAGCGAATTCGATTGTTCACGGGACTTTTCTATCGCATTCGGTCAATCCATTTCATAATTCGGCGATTGATCAGAATCATTAGGTTCTAATTCGTTACCGAATTCGGTAATTCACCTGATTTTTGTTTGGTCCGCATCTGTTACCAGATTTACCACATTCGGTTGTTGTAAGTGGTTCTACCAAGAGTTTTATTCCATTCCGGAATTCGATCGTTGTACCGCTCCCGATCTGCTCCTTATTTTTTTATTTAATTTTTCGGTAGTACGAATTCATTATCAATCAATCAGTATATTATTTCCGCCAAAGATAGCGAGTAAAAAAGAAATTAATAGACACTGACAAATTTCGGCTAAACACTATAACTCAAAAACTACCAAAAGATAGCCTAACTACACTGCCGAAAATACTTAAAACTTATCTACAATTTAATTACAGTTTAATAACTAACAAATTGAAAAAAAAAAAAAAAAAGAAGAAAAATATCATTTACGAAAAAACCTGCACAGGTTATGTTGGAGACCTGAAAAATTTGACACAACCCGTTGAAGTTTTTTATTCACTATAATAAGCGGATCTTTAAGATTATAGTATTCCATCATTTGCGTGTTAGAAAAATAACGAGAAAATCGACATAAAACTTTCCAAATTTAAAAAATGACGTTTTCATATGCGTTAAATTGCTAAGGGTAAAATACGGTAAAAGGGGAGAAGCAATTAAAATTTGAGGTAAAACAGCTGTATTAAAAATTCGCGACAAAGATTTTCGCGACAAAGATTTATTTGGCTCACCCCAGTTACTGTGCTTGGTAATTTAGGTGGCATTTGTTTAGCTCTTGTTCTTTATCACTGAACTATAGCTTCAACTGGTTTCCATTCCTTACTTAACTTATACTTCTCATGACTGCAGAACTTCAGGAATAAGCACGTCTCCCGACGTGAAAACTAGCCTATTTTTGTTTGCTGTAAATTCAGTATAAACGAACTTTACATCTACTTCACTCTGGATGGACCCTTTTTTCGCCAGGCAGCACTGTGGTTTAATAGGTAGCCTTGGGATCGCATAAAGGCACTTTGATCATGAGTGTTTCCAAACAAATTTGCCTGCTGCACATTTAGAACTGTTCACTATTTAGAAGAAGTGTACGTCATTTAGTTGGCGTTTGAGGCTTGGAATTTTGGGTTCAAGGTTCAAGGTTCAAGGTTTAATTTACACTTCTGTATAAAATCAAAATAAATAGGGTCAAGCCGGGGACACAAGGTCGATTGACAAAAACCCGGTACAATATATAACAAACATATTTTACCTATAACTAATTACATAAATAAATGTTAATAATTCCATGACTCATCACCAGACGGAAACCCGCCCCACAAACCCACCGACACTCGGCAAGATCAACCCGAAATCCCACAAAAAAAAATACCCAATGCGTAAGCGAGGGTTACCGATGGCCGACAACTAATATTGACCCCAACCAAAACATATCAACAACAAACAAATAAAAGTTTTCTTTAATTTTTTTTGTATCGATGATTCTTGAATTTATTTATAAGTATAGAATGAAGTTGCTTTTTTATATTTGGAAGAGATTTACTGATATCAATATATTGTAAATAAAGATGCCATGAACCTGTGATTGAAAAATATGGTGAGAACCGCGATCTCTCAGTGGTTAATTTAAGGTGCTGCATTTTCCATTTATGACGGGTTTCATAAGAATGGTCAGGTTGCTCAGGGAAAAAATTACTCGAACGAAAGTACGAAGGTAGTTCCGACCGGTCATATTTTACCTTAAATAAAAAAGAATGGAGAGTGAATAATTCTGAAACAAGCAAAATATTGGTTAACAAATATAGAGTTTCAGTTTTAGTTTTGTTAGGATAAGAAGAAGGGGATGGTAAATATTTTTGTAAAATTCGAAGAGCCCGGTTTTGAAGAGTCTGTATCGGTTTCACATGATATTTGAATGTTGCCAAATAAATCAAGGGACAATACGTAAGATGGGAGTGTATCAAAGCAAAACTAGACCTACGTTGCCCGGGCAACCTTTGTCCGGCTTCGCCGGCTAAAGTGTTGCGAGAGCAAAACTTTGGTTTTGTTTCTTCGCTGTCGGTTAAATGCTGAAATTGTCAACTTATCGAAGCTTTTAAAACGGTATGTTCTAAAAAGAATAATCACATAATCAAAAGCTGTTCTTTAGCGTTGTAAAACCAACAACAAAACAATATCGGAAGAAGGCTATTTGTAACGTTTCAGGATTAAAATACCATAGATGACACTATTAATTATTACAAAACTACCTTATTGTTTTACATTACCGTATCGTTTGTACCCGTTGCGTAAACAGTTAATCCTAGGTTATAGCGATAGACCATCGATACAAACTTTCTTACTGTCATATTTACAGAAATCGAATACAATGTGCACCAATTTTCAAAAATTTCTAGCCCCTCGTGAACCGATCTTACTTACAAGTCCGTCTCCCGTGATTGACATCAAATTCACCGGAAACAAATAATGGATGCACCAGCTATCAAAAGTTGCAAACCCCTCATCGCTGAAGATGATTATAGCATAAAAGCCGATTATTACTTACAAGTCCCATGCATGTCTTACAATTGGGAACAAAATTGTTCTTACCATCGAATACACCTGAGACAAATAACAGGTATACCAACTAGCAAAAGCTGCAAACTCCTCGTTGCCGAAGATGATTATGAGCTAACAGTCGACTGTTGCTTACAGTCGAATGTTGCTTACAAGTCCCTTACTTGTCTCATAACTGGTATCGCCTATTTTTGGTTTCAGTGTGTACCTTACTCCTGAAGTTGTCAACCCCTTGAAACTTTCAAACTGGCTTATCTCATGAAGGATTTTTGTTCAGAAAATTTGATGGCATATATTTTGATCAGCTCTTCAAGGGCTATCGATTGCTCTAACCACAACAAAAGCATATCGGAAAAAGGGACTAAATTGACTTTGCAGTCAGTTGAACTTTATCCTTTTCAATCGTAGACATCGTGACGGATGAAAACTTGGAATAATATCCTATATAATCTAGTTGGTATTATAAAGCTATCCGTAACTTTTTAGGATTAAAATACCATAGATGACACTATTAATTATTACGAAACTACCTTGTTTTACATTACAGTATCGTTTGTACCCGTTGCGTTAACAGTAAATCCTAGGTTACAGCGATAGACCAACGATACAAACTTTGTTACCGTCAGATTTATATAAATTGAATACAATGTGCAACAATTTGCACTAATTTCTAGCCCCTCGTGCACCGATTCTACTGACAAGTCCCTTTCCCGTGATAGACATCAAGTTCACCGGATAAAAATAATGGGTATACCGACTAGCAAAAGTTGCAAACCCCTCATCGCTGAAGATTTGTGTAGCATAACAGCCGATTATTACTTACAAGTCCCTTGCATGTTTTACATTTGGGAACCAAATTGTTCATCAAATGACAGGTACGCCAACTAGCGAGAGCTGCAAACCCCTCATTGCCGAAGATGATTATGAGCTAACAGTTGCCTGTCGCGTACAAATCCCCTAAATGTCTCACAACTGGTATCGCCTATTTTTGGTTTCAGTGTGTACCTTACTACTGAAGTTGTCAACCCCTTGAAACTTTCAAACTGGTGTATCTCATAAAGGAATTTTTTTTACCAAAAAATGGATGTCATATACTTTGATCAGCTCATCAGCGGCTATCGATTGCCGTCGAAGTTGAACTTTATCCTTTTCAATCGTAGATATCGTGACGGATGAAAACTTGGAACAATATCTTATATAATCTAGTTGATATTATAAAGCTATCCGTAACTTTTCAGGATTAAAATACCATAGATGACACTATTAATTATTACAAAATTACCTTATTGTTTTACATTACCGTATCGTTTGTACCCGTTGCTTAAACAGTTAATCCTAGGTTATAGCGATAGACCATCGATACAAACTTTCTTACTGTCATATTTACAGAAATCGAATACAATGTGCACCAATTTTCAAAAATTTCTAGCCTCTCGTGAACCGATTCTTACTTACAAGTCCGTCTCCCGTGATTGACATCAAATTCACCGGAAACAAATAATGGATATACCAGCTATCAAAAGTTGCAAGCCCCTCATCGCTGAAGATGATTATAGCATAAGCTTTTTAAACGGGATGTTCTAAAAAAAATAATCATATGATCAAAAGGTATTCTTCAGCGTTGTAAAAACAACAACAAAATAATATAGGAAGAAGGGACTAAATTAACTTTGCAGTCAGTTGTACTTTATCCTTTTCAATCGTAGACATCGTGACGGATGAAAACTTGGAACAATATCTTATATAATCTAGTTGGTAATAGAAAGCTATCCGTAACTTTTCAGGATTAAAATACTATAGATGACACTATTAATTATTATGAAACTACCTCATTGCTTTACATTTTCGTTTGTATCCGTTGTGTAAACAGTTAATCCTCGGTTACATTGATAGACCATCGACACAAACTTTCTTACCGTCAGATTTATAGAAATCGAATACAATGTGCACCCATTTGCAAAAATTCCTAGCCCCTCGTGAACCGATTCCTACTTACAAGTCCCTCTCCCGTGATATTCATTAAGTTAACCGGAAACAAATAATGGGTACACCAGGTAGCAAAAGCTGCAAACCCATCATCGCAGAAGATGATTGTAGCATAACAGCCGATTATTACTTACAAGTCCCTTGCATATCTTACCATTGGGAACCAAATTGTTCTTACCATCGAATACACCGGAAACAAATAACAGGTATACCAACAAGCAAAAGCTGCAAACCCCTCATTACCGAAGATGATTATGGGCTAACAGTCGACTGTTGCTTAAAAGTCCCCTATATGTATCATAACTGGTATCGCCTATTTTTGGTTTCAATGTACCTTACTATGAAGTCGTCAACCCCTTTGAAATTTTCAAACTGGTGTATCTCATGAAGGAATTTTTGTACCAAAAAATGGATTGCATATACTTTGATCGGCTCATCAATGGCTCTCGATTGCCGTCGATAAAAAAATTCTACCTGTCTTAGTTCAAAAGTTGACTTTTTTGCCGTAGGCCAACTTTCTAACGTCACGACTTAGAAAGGAGCAAAGGATAAGCTCTAGTTTCTTTAGCAATGAGAGAACTTTTAAAGTTTAAGAGGCACATCTGATACCGTTACTCTACCACAAACCAAAGTGCAAAAAAAAAAAATTATAAACTCAGCTGAAATCGTCGCAGACATGGACAGAAACAATAGATGGCAGCACTTTCGGACCCGTGGGAAAAAGCCACTTTTTTGTCTCTGTAGATTTTTCTATTTATCACTCAAAGAAGATATGTTGGCTGTGGGGCCGGGTAACTGCCGCATATATTTAACACTTATAGATTTTAGTCCATCTTCAATTTGAAACTGGTGCCTGCCTGCTTGCGTGCTAGAACGGAGCTTTCCACTCGAAAGCAGAAACATCTTTTGATGAAACGAAAGGTTCGCTACACAACTTCAGATAGTCCTCTCTGACATAGGCTATACAACTCCACTTCACTTCGCAAACCGTAGGCTCTGGCTCGATGACAAGCAAAAACCATCCTTATTGGCCCCAGGCAAGAGTTCTACGGAGCTTTCCAAAATGTAATGTCATATTCATCAATCCGGCCTAAGGTCCACACTTTCCGTAAAAACCGCACAGGTTAGACCCTTCTCAGTTACCAGGAATAAAATGAAATCGGAGTCATAGGGAAAAAAAAAAAAAAAAAAAAAAAAAAAACGAGGACAAAACCAAAGTGTTGCTCTCGCAACACAATAAATCAGGCGTAGAATTTCATACGGGAAAAAATGCTGAAACCTCCGCATTATACCAACTCCTTGTGCAACTTTAACCCGTGATCTATTACAATGTTCTTTATACGATAGATTTTCGTCAATAATTATACCAAGATACCGGAGTGAAGTTACCCTTTGAATTTGAATATTTGTAGCCTGATCATTTATTGTCGAAACTTCTTTTGCTTTGTGTCCAATTCTACTATAAATGATAAATTTCGTTTTGGCGGCATTTAATGACAAACGATTAGCTTTTAGCCATACAATCAATTGGGAAAACACGATTTGCAGCTTCTCTTTGACATCCTCTTCCGACTGTCCTGCAAGTGTTGATCCGGTATCATCGGCGAAAAGGACATTCAGACTGTTGTTTTCTGTCGCTGATGGAAGGTCATTTATGTATATTAGGAAGAGCAGTGGTCCCAGAATTGAACCCTGAGGGACACCAATATTTGACAATAAGCATGGATCCAAAACTGTCTTATTAATAGTTGTTACTTGGGATCGACCTGTTAGGTAAGATGCGATAAAATCGTGCGCTGGTCCTCGTATCCCACCATGGCTGAATTTATATAACAATATTTCGTGACAAATCGTGTCGAATGCCTTCTCAAGGTCCAAAAAGATACTCGCCGGAATCAATTTTTTATCAAGACATTCGTGAATAAATTGGATCATAGTCAGGATGGCATCTTGCGTACTATGTCCCTTTCTAAACCCAAACTGATTTTTTGAAAATAATCCTTCGACGTAAGGAAATTATACACTCGATTATAAAAACATCGCTCCATTAATTTAGAAAAACCCGAAAGGATAGATATTGGTCTATAATTCGTGCAGTTACTCCGGTCATCACTTTTATACAGCGGTAACACCTTTGCTTTCTTAAATGAATCCGGAAAAGTTCCGGATCTAAATGACAGATTTATTAAATGACACATTACTTTATTAATACTCGGTAAAATGGCTTTCACAATATTCGTCGAAGATTCATCAATCCCCGGGGAATTTCCACTCTTTAAAAGCTTACCAATATTAGCAAGCTCTTCCTCTGTAACCGGTGTTAAAAACATAGACTTTTCAGAAGGGTTTCCGAGGTATGTACGATAATCACATTGACCATGTGGCATATTATGTTGGAGCTTGCAGGCTACCGACTGTCCAATTGACGCGAAATGTGAGTTCATGTAGTTAGCTATTTCTAGCTCCCTTTCAATTGTATTACCATGAGCGTCCTTTATTTCGGATGGTGTAGAAGATGTTCGCGATCGATTCAAGCATGAATTTATTAGCTCCCAAGTTTTCTTTGGTGATTTACTTAGTTCACTAAACGAATCAAAATAATATTTCATTTTAGCATTACGTATTATTTTTGAAAGTAGGTTTTTGTAATTTTTGAAAGTTGTTTTATTTCCTTCATTTGGGAATGATAAAAAAGTTTTATAGAGAGAGTTTTTTTGTTTTATTGACGTCAAAAGGGAGGGCGATATCCAGGGTTGAATGGGCTGATTATATTTCCCTTTATGTTTTTTTACTCTGGGGCATGACTCATCAAAAGCAGCATTAAATGCTTCTAAGAAATAAGCCGTTGCAGAATTTACTTCTTCTGCATCAAAGACACGAGACCGATCAGTAATATTCAATTTATCTTTTAAACATTCTAGATTTTTTTTATTAATATTCCGGTTTGTTGTTTCTGGTGCTTTTCTTGTCTGAAGCTGGTACTTCACGTCAGAAATTAACAAAAAATGATCAGAAAAATCCGTTAGAACAACTTGTGAAGACGTTGCTGGTGTCGTTAAAAATATGTTGTCGATAAGAGTGGCACTGGTCGACGCAACACGCGCTGGGATTGTACATGAGGGAATCAGTAATTTCGATGTCATTAGGGTAATGAATTCTGTTGTTTGAGTGTTTTCTTGAAATTCCTGTAAGTTTATATTAAAATCCCCCATGAGCACAACATCATCATCGTCTAAAGACGCTAATAAAGATTCCAGGGATTGCAAAAAAAGCGGGACTGGGGCTGACGGAGGCTTATATACGACACAAATTTGTAGTTTTTTTGTTCCAGTCCGACATTCAACAGCCAAAATTTCACACACTTTTTCAACGTCATATTTTTCAAGCTCTGGCATACGTTTAAATTGTACTCCTTCTTTCAAAAATAAACCAAGCCCACCTTTTCCATGGACTTGTCGATTTTTATCAATGAAGTTATATCCCGGAATTTTAACATTATGTTTTGCCGCATCATTAATAAATGTTTCACAAATTCCCAAAATATCAATTTGATTTCTTGGCAATAATCTTGTTAGTTCATCAATAGAACTGGCGAGTCCCTGTATGTTCATAAATCCAATTCTCTTTGAATTATTTTCAAGTCTATTTATTTCATCAGGGGAAACATACAATGATTGTTTTATTTCTGAAAAAGTGTTATTTTCTCTCTGGCCAGAAATATTAAAAGTTTCAGAAAATAATGAAAGGTTAAGAGGTTTCCCCTTTAAAGCTGCCAGCCCATCGGGACCCCCCGCAACCGCAAACTTAAATGTCAAATAAAAAGAGTCGGAAAGATCCTACCTCGTGCCAGCAAATCCGCGCGACAAGGAGCCCGTCCCACTGATGAGTCATGCAAACTTGCCATCCTTCGAGTAAACTTATGTTGAGTTGGTATAACTGTAACAGAAATAACTGGGCAGAAATAATGAAGACAAACTTGAACCGAACTAGCCTAAGTAACACACGAAAGTAGATAATCGACATCACACAAACACAAAAATGCAAAAATTACCAATCAAGAGCGGGATAGACCTAATGTTTTCACACTAGTCGCCTTTGCTGTTTCTTACGCTTTTGCCCACTGCGACTCTGAATCCGACTTATACTCAAGCCACAATTTGGCACCTTTGTGCTTCACTCGTGTAAGCTGTACGGATCCATTATCTCGTAATTCCTTACCCTTAGCCAGTAATTCGTTTCTCACAGCGTTTAGTTTGGTCGGCAAGTCCGTACAGATCCGGACCCCCGTTCCTTTCAACTTCGATATTGAGCTGAAAATGCATTGGATATCTTTTTCGGATGATACTGAAAGGAAAACTGGAGGGGCGGTCGGTTTACGGGTAGACACGTTCGACTTCTGGGGCATCCGGTAGCACTGCGATATTTGAATGTTATCCGTGATTTCCATTTTCGATGAAAACAATGTCGACACATTCGCGAGAACTGTCTGTTGATGTTTTTCTTTCGGTAATCCGTGGATGATAAGTTGAGTTTCCGGTCTCTAACTTCAATTTCGAGTAATTTCGCTTCGATTGCATCACATCTTGACTTTTGCTCCTCAAGCTGGTTTTCTAGAATGGCAATCTTCGAATCGCGAGACTTCGATTCATTTTTCAAAATCTGAACCTCGTCCGAAATCGACGACAGTGTCACAGCAAACTCTTTTTGCTGGCTAATTATTAGATCTAGCTTTTTTCCCAGTGCCTTCATTCCATCATCAAACGTTTTCTGGCTGACTGACGACATATTTGTTTTGCTTTAAAATCCGCTCTCAGGTGAAATTTATGCCTCCATAAAAAACATCAGCAAATGCAGACTTACTGGCAAGGGGGGCTTTTGACACCCCCCCACTTTCCAAATGATGCACAGGATTATGATTTCCCGTAATCCACCTCAGTTGCTAAGCGTATCCAAATGACAGAGACTGGGCTACCGTCAGTAGAACTAGTCAAACAAGTTCACTCGATGAATGACTGATCGAGACTGAGGTGCTGGATCCACGTTAAAAGCTACAATTTGCCAGAAAAAAGGCGGATTCAAAAGTAACTGCATTTTTTTTTCGGCATGTTCCAAGTCGTGTTGGCGAAACTGGACGTCCCCCAAAGGTAAAAGAGTGACGGCGTATCCTTGAAAAAAAAGAAGTGGAAGAGCGTGAAAACACACCAAATTTTCTCTTTAGACTTACATACTACGCAACTTTTTACATTATAGCTTGTTGAAGGCAACTCGCCTTGTTCTAGAAACAAATTATAAATTCGGTCAATATCAGGTACCGATTCGGTCAATTTTTACCAGGTTCGCCCCCCCCCCCCCCAATGAAGAAAGGCTCGGGACGCCCCTGGTAGTGGTAAGAAGGCATGCTGCACCTATTGTGTAAATATTCCACGCCGAACAAATAGTTCGGGCTCCGGCCAAAACCCGAAGATTTGTTAAAAGTTAAAGCATTATCTGAAGTTGGTTAGAGGTTCGATATACGGGTAAGAGATATGCTGAATTCATTTTTGAGCTTTTTGTTACGGACAAGAAGCTCGCCAGGAACCCGGCAAAAACCGGAAAATATGTCAGAAGTAAGGCAGCTGGAAGTTTTGATCAATTTCGTCAAAGTATATACGACGTAAACACACGTAAACACAGTAAACACACACGCTGAAGCCATATCGGAACTTGGTTTTCTCAGATGGTCAGCCATTGACCTTAATCTGTTTATAAATTTCAACAGCTGAAATTTTCAAGAAGTTTGGCGAAAACCGGATATTTATCTACAAGATCCAATTACCTGGATCAGATAGAACATTTTTGGGATCCCGTCGAAACCTTTGGTCTTGTTTGAAGATAATAGTGGAAGGACTGGCCAAGAGAAAAGTAATTCGTCCCTCACTGTTTCCGGTACCCTGTCTGCAAAGATTGAGAATCACTGGCACATTTTGGTCATTCACCTTGCGAGGTTGTTAAGCCCTTTTATGTGTTTAATTAAACGTTCACCTCATATTTTTCAGTTTCCGTTCGACTAGCCCCGTTCAAAACCTTCGCAACAGCTTGTACTGATAGAATACTTTGCACCTGTTCTTTCTTTTCTGACTTTACCTGCCGCATCTGTTTGCAAGCTCCCGGTGAGTCTAACAAATTTTACCCTCATCAATATGCGCAAACGTCAGCTTCTTTTTATTAATCCCCTGGGTCTTATTCCCTCTGCTTATTTGCTTTTGGTGACCCAGTCGACTTCGAACTAATAGGCGGGTCTGAATCTTTGAGCGTAGGGATGGATTTTGTAGGCGAACTGACGTTTATGTCAACTGACGTTTATGTCAACTGACGTTTATGTCAACTAACGGCAAGTCCAACTGAGGTGTAGGGGAACTGACGTGTAGGTGAACTGACGTGTTGACAAACTGACGGATTTCTAAAATTGGCGAAATGACGGCGACTGAACTGATGTTTATGTCAACTGACGTTTATGTCAACTGGCGGTAGGCGAACTGACTCCCCCTAAAATCGCATGCGATTTGTTGGACGAGTTGAAATTTTCAACAAATCCGACACTGCGTCAAAACGCAAGATTTTGCGTTGCTTGCCGCACGATTTGTGTCGTATGTCGCAAAACGCAGATTTCGCGCAAAATCACACCAGTGCAAACAAAGGGAATGGTAAACAAAATAGAAAAACGAGATTTTCGGTGGGTTGTCTTGGTCAGCTAGTTACCCCTTTAGGACGATATGCGAAGGATAAATAAAATTTCGGATATTTCGGTTGCACTCCCGGCAAACCGCCCTTAGCGAAAACAAAACTATAATCATAAAAGCCACCACAATAACAACAGGAAAATGATGCGAAACCAACAAACAATAAAACGACATGTCACTAAAAACCAGAAGAACGATATGATTGAACGACATGTAGTTGAAAGTAAAAACCTGGTAAAAACATACAAAGTTAACACGCATGTCGTTTTATTGTACTAAACTGCGTTTAGTAGTAGTTCCTCTCAAACCTCAAACACCGTGCTGCTAGGCGCAATTAATTTAAATTTGAAGAGGAACGCGGCGTTGGGAAGAAGGTCTTCCTCAAGTGAAAGAATTATAGCAAAGAAAACACCGGCGCACGATGGGTAGGATTTACCGAGAAATTTATTGTTTAAGACTCAGTATATGTGCTTCAAAGATAAGGTAACACATGCTTAAATTCATGAATAGTCTGTGATTTTTGATCAAGTTTCAAAGTTACATTCCCTAACACTTCAAAGTTACATTCCATGTACTTTTCTGACTATGCTGTAGTAGCAATGGCTACCAGAGTGTACCATAGCCATTACTAACCACAACGTTTGGGAGGGAGCAAGTCATTTCTGGCAACTGTCTAATCATTTGACTGTTTTTTTTTTTCTTCAGAAAAAGATGAGTGTTTTTAGAATAACTGAGTGTTTTTCAGAACTGTGGTACTGTATGCCAGGCCCCCCCCCCCCCGTTTTGGGCATTCATTCAAATTTTTGACGAAGGCTAAAAATTCTGTTTCGCGAAATGCCTTTTTCATAAAATTGTTTGTCCCCGCATTTCGAAATTGGGAAAGTCTGTCTCTGTTCGGTCAGTCAATTTCATAATTCGGTCATTAATCAGATTCATTTGGTTCTGATTTGTGACCTAATTCGATAATTCATCCAACTCTTGTACAGTCTGCATCGATTTCGCCGCATTCGGTCGATTTAAATTAATTAATTCGGTGATTTAAATTGTTTATTTGGTCTTATTATTTGCCGATTTCGGTTCAAGCCCGTATCATTCGGTCACTCGATTTCATAATTCAGTCATAAATCAGATTTATTTGTTTCTGGTCTGTGACCGAATTCGATAATTCATCCAACTCTTGTTCAGTCCACATCGATTTCACCGCATTCTGTCCATCCTTGGATAAATTCGGTGATTTAACCTGTTTATTTGGTCTCGTTATTTACCAATTTGGTTCAAGTCCGTATCATTTGGTTGGTCTATTTCATAATTCAGTCATTAATCAGATTCATTTGTTTCGGATTTGTGACCGAGTTTGATAATTCATCCAACTTTTGTTCAGTCCGCATCGATTTCACCTCATTCGGTCCATCCCTGTGTCAATTTGATGATTTAACCTGTTTATTTGGTCTCATTATTTACCGAATTCTGTTCAAGTTGTATGATTCGGTCAGTCCGTTTCATAATTCGGTCATTAATCAGATTTGTTTGCTTCTGATTCGTAACCGAATACGATAATTCATCCAACGTTTGTTCAGTCCGCATCCATTTCGCCGCATTCGGTCTGTCCCTGCGTCAATTTGGTTACTTAACCATTTTATTTTGTTCGTCTCTACCGAATTTGGTAATTTTATCACATTTTGTCAGTCCATTTTATAATTAAATTCGGTGAGTTTCATTTGGTTCTGATTTGTTACCGAATACAGTAATTCGGCGGATTTTTCTTTAGTCCATTTCTATTACTAGACTTGCCGAAGTAAGTTGTTTTAGGTGGTTTTAACAAGAGTTTTATTCCATTGCGAAATTCGGTTGTAATACCACTCTCAATCTGTTCCTTATTTTTTTTCGGTATTCTACGAATTCATTATTTGCTTCAACGCAATTACTGAGTCTGGTAATTTAAGTGGCATTCATTTAGCTCTCGTTCTCTACCATTTGCGGTAGCTTTAGCTGGGTGCTGTTCTTTTTTTACTTGGGATTGCAGTACTTCAGGAATAAGCACGTCAAATTTACTTTTTATCCACTTTATCCTGGATCACCCCTTTCGTTGCCAGACAGCTCTGGGTTGTATAGATAATCTTGGGATCGCAGAAAGGCACTTTTATCATCAGTGTTTCGACAAAATTTTGCCTGCGGTACATTTCACAGTCTTCACTAGTTAGACAAAGGCTGCCTCTTTTAGTTGGCGTTTGAGGCTTGGAATTTTGGGGGGCTTGAACTATGTTAAAAGCTAAGAGTTTGCATGGGAAGTAGCTAAAATGTTGCTGCGGAAAAAAGGTGGATTCGAACAATTTCGCACGCGGCGCCTTAATTAACCATGGACACAGTCGTTAGCGATGTTGTTGCTATGCAGCAATACCTTTTTTTTTTATTATTTTAAGTCATGTTGGCAAAACTAGAACAGTCTTCCAGAGGTAAAAGGCTAGTGAGGGCATATCCATGAAAAAAAAAAAAAATATAAGCGGAAAAGTGTGAAAAGCGTGAAAACGCACCAATTTTCTCTCTCTAGCTTCATGAAGGCATTTTTTTTTTTTATAAATTCAGGTACCGATTCGGTTAATTTTACCAGGTGCGCCCCCCCAAGGAAGAAAGGCTCGGGACGCCCCTGCTTCATGCCAACTAGTTTATTTTTACCAACTTCTAGCTTACCAGAGTGAAGTTTCAGCTCGCTGCCAAGCAAGAGGCGTTACTAGCCAAAAAGTTTGGAGGGGGGGGGGACGAGGCCTTTACCAACTGGCTGGTAATTTTTACAGAATTTTTCTGCAGAAAAACGGGACTGTTTTCAAAAATATAAAATTACATTTTTGAAAATAATCGACTGATTTTCCGAAAAATCCACTGATTTTCGGAAGAAACAACTATTTTGACGAAAAATCAACCAATTTTCGTTTTCATGAAAAATTGTGACGCCTCTGTGCCCAGCCACCCAAAAATGCCCATGAGCAGAATGGAGAGCAAAACAAAATCACCGCCCCTGTGCATGAGAAACATCCTTCAGCTGAGTTGCTAAAATTTGAGTCTCAGTGCAAAAAGCTGGATGAGCTATGTCCGGGTATTGGGCCCCAAGTGTGATAGTACAGTAGAGGTTATTTGAACAGTTTTAAATTTGGATTGTGCATTTTTGGACCAAACGGTAGAATGAATATGCAAAATACCTATTCAGGTGTTTGCAGAGGCCTTAATTACCTACTTTGGCTAACTGTTAGTTGACTTTGATCACAGCAAGTGCATAAAAATTGCAAAGTTCAAAGTCAATAAACATTCAAATAAGCATACCTCTACTGTACTTGAAATGGCCAGTCTAAAATGGAAAACACCTACCAAAGGAACACCCACATTAAAATTCACCAAAAGTTGGATGGGTGGAGTCTGGGCAGATTTGTCAGTGGGAATGACTTGGGCAGTGGTTTGGTGGGAATTTGTCAGTTATTGACTTGGACATTTCAGGCACTGACGAACAGAGCAGGGGGTTTTGTTTTTCACAGAACAGGGCAATAGCTGGGCTGTGGTACCAATATGGAGCCAAGTGCTTACATACTGAGTTATCTTTTTTTAGAGTCAAAAGTGAATGTGTGGGCACCGTTCAAAGATCTTTTGAGGCTAGCTGAGTCAGTAATCCTACAGAAAAGCCATGATCAGTTCCCAGATTTTGAAGCTGCCCTGAAGAAACACCAAGCGAGCTTTTGTGCCCTACTCAGAAATCCGGTATGCAGTTTTTTATCTTTGTCATTCTTGTTGTTCTGTTCTAAGGAATTTGACTCTCTTGAGCTGGACCTGAATAGCCTACCATCTGGGAAATAAACAGTTTTCAGTATTATCTGATTGAACCTGTAAGAAATAAGAAATACCTAACCGCCAATTACAGAATTACAGACAGCCTGATTCAGACTCAGTCTGTATCTGTCTTTTCGGTTTCTCTGTTTTGTGGAAGAATGATAACAGCTATGAAGTAGTTGTTGGTAATTTTATTGAGTTCCGTACATAGCTATGCTTATTTGTTAGTGTCTGTTTATATGTCCGGGGTTGGAATGAAGAAATAAATGAAACCAACCTTGGCTATTCAAGCAATACTGATATCATGATGAAAAAGGCTAATCAATATATAAAGATAATCATATTCACAACACAACTTTACAGTCTTTTTTCATGCCCTCAGTACGAATCTCCCAGTTTCAGATTGATTTGCCTTGGTTGTGATCCCAGCCTTATTCACACCCCCCCCCCCCCCCCCGATTCTCAAGGCAGAGAACATCGTCAGAATAGCGATAGTTAAAGGAGAGTTGAGTGATACAAATAATGGTTTTGTATCACTCCCCCCTTCTCAAAACGGAGGACAAGATATAATGGGTTATTCCAAGGAGACAAATGAGTGAGAAAAAGGAATGCACATAAACCTTTTTTTGTTTATTTAGGCCAAGGATTCCTCACATCGAGAATTGTTGAAGAAAGCTGTGAAGGAGCCTGTTCAGCTTCCTGGATGGCAGACTTCTCAGACTCTGCCACAGTCTCTTGTAGAAGAAGCATTTATATTGGCAGACATGTACAACCTGAATGAAATCAGTGCTCTTAGCCTACTCGCCCTAGGTAATGGCACTTTTCTCTATGTCAAGCTCCTTGAGCTGTAGTAAGAACTCAGACACAAGGGTACTGTCACAGGTAATGTAATTCAGAGGATCCAGCATCACATTAACTAGAAGTTGAGCCTCTGGTGTAATTATTATGCTATTGGCTTATGTGTAGTTAACCCAAGTGGAATAACCTAGATAGTTTGACCGACATTAGCCGACACCAGCTCTGATTTTTTTTTTTAAATAACCGTTATAAACCAGTAGCAATCTAGATAAATAGGATGTCTTGGTAGCTCAAGCACATTCGAAGTTTTTGAAGAATCTGCGTTAAATGACCTCTCGGCCATTAATGTAGCTACGGGAGGATTAATAGCTGAGACATGATAGAAGAGTCCTGGAAGCTTTAAGCAGTACTTGTTCATTTCTAGAATCAAAACTTTCCTTTTGTGTTGTGGCATCCCGGAATAGTTTTCTTACAGTTTCCGCAGTTAGCTCCGCTCGTTTAAATTCTATTACGGAATCTCTTTTAAAACAACTATAAGGCTGTTTCTAAAGGCAGCTTCTTTTGCTCCCTACCGTACCTGATTATTTATCTTCGTGTCAAGCAAACCTTATTTCCTAGGTGAAGAACAAGCTCCCATCTACCCGGGGCTGAAGCGAGGGCTAATCGCTGTTCTGCTCTACTATGACTCCAAGTACTCCCAGGCGAATGCTTTGAAGATCATTTACCAAGCTCGGAGGGGTGTCCAGTGGACGTATCAGCTAACAGAAGATGTTTTGGATTTTATCACCCGATACTCTGATAAGCTTCTTGACAGCGGGTTGTTTGATCGTATGTTTGGTAAGCTATAGTTACAGACAGAAGTTTGTGCTACCTCACTTTCAAAACGTTATGCTATATTAAATGTTTATCAGCCCCATTTTGCGTGGCCTAAGACAATAGTTAGACAGAAGATTTCTATCCGTGGGCCTGGTAGAATTCACCGATTTCTCTGTATGGGCATCTTCCAAGCCCAGAGAAACCGTAGACGAGTCTCGATATCGTTTGGTCGTCGACAGCAAAAGCTTCATATAACTGTAAAGTCACCAGTTTTAGAACACACGTAGTCACTGACTTCCGTCTACTTTTTTAGTCCAGGGAAACAGAAACGGCCATTTCTTAAGTCCAGATTTTTGTAATTATACGCCACAGAGGAACGCCCAGTTTTCAGTGACCGCGAGCGCTCTACGTGATTTACTGAAATATGCGTTTTTGTATTGACTAGCTAATTTCTTGTACAGGTCGCCTAAAGGACAAGTGTAGGTTAGTTGAAAAGCAAAAACACGATGTCGTGGGTGCGTTAAAGGACCTCCATGTAGGTTTCTATTATTGTAGCTATTCTGTCCGAGTTTGATGTCACGAAGGAGATGGAGCTTCTGAGTGTGAACCAAGCACTCGGACCCCCACGCCATAGGCGTCAACTTATGGACTACATCAAGAACACTCGACAAGCGGTTGCCGACATCGTCTTCTCTCGGTGTGCTCAGAACGGGCTTCCTCTTGCTCAAACACTGAGGTAAGTGAACTTTCTTAAGTAGGCATCGGAGAGAAG